>SJXQ01002732.1:387252-424670 GCA_006408695.1 Aepyceros melampus
TTGAGTTGATGGAATAATTGAGTTGATGGATCAGACTTTGTAGTGTATGCTCTGTATTCTAAGGATTCTTTCTTGTTTTCTTATTTTTACATGTGTAGTCCTTTCTTCTACTGTGCATTGTGCAAAATACAGGATAGTGAACTCAGTGAGGTAGGAAAGGACTTGTCCAATTCATTTCCGTTTCTCCAGCACTGACTCACTCACATTGCCCCCATTTTAGACCACGAAAAGAAGTGAATTCTGTATGCAGTGAGGTAGACCGATAAGAGGACAGAGGAATGATGGCTGACGGAGGGAGTGACAAAGGAATAAGGTGGCTGGGTTCCCTTCCTGCCCTCTTCCTTCACGACCTCTGCCTCACCACCCCAAAGCCATCATCCTTTACTTTTCTTCCTCCCGCTCTAAAGACAGAATCGGATTGGTTGTGCCAGCAGGCAGCGTGTCTACATGATCCAAAGGTTTCCCAGGCTCTTCTCATCTCCTGGAGAGATGAGTTCCTTCCACCATTGAAAGGACTTTCTTCATCTCCTTATCACGCAGTTGAGCCAGTCCTCAGGAGTTTGTGACACATCTGCAGCTATCACCCAGACATCCTGCAAAAGAACAGACCTGAGACCCATCTGAAGCAGAGGTCCAGTCTGGACCATGTCTGAGCATGTCACCCATAGTCTGATGCCAACCTCCTGAGGCGGAAGCAGATTCCTCCCTCCCCCGCTCCACCCCAACCCTTTTAGCATTTTACATAATGTTCATTTCCCTAGACAGTTCCCATCATGTTTATTTCAGGAACTCCAGCAATCACTATTAGTGTGACCTACATATTTTTTTGATGTCCTAGGTATGTTCTCCAATTATCATTAACCCAGTATGTTTTAAAAACCAGTCTTAGAAGAAGTAATTATAGCAGGGAACTAGTTTTGCTTTTTTCCAATCAACAGGAGGAAATAATAAGAGAAGAGTTTCAATCATGAGCTGAGAAATCTGCTTCCTAAGCAAAAATCCAGAAGAAAAATTGGTCACTTGGGAAAGAAGGAAGCAAAAGTTTCTTGATCCCCTACTGTGCACTAGATATTTTCACTTGTTATTTCCTACAATCCTCATAACATCTTACAAAATAAGTATCAAATTTCCACTTTTATAGATGTGGGAGCAGAGGCTTAAAGAAATTGGAAATGTTTCCACGGTAAAAAGACGAGGAAGTGCAGAAGCAGAGGTCTGAGCCATGCAGGTAACCTCTGTGGGTCCACAGGCTGGTCTGGAGGTTGCTTCTCGGCTAGGTCAGACCACCACTGTGCCACCACCACCTGTTCACAAAACAGCATCCTGCAGCTTGAGAGAAAGAGCCCTTCTTCCTTGGCCTTGCCTCGTCCACTTCTTCACTGAACACAGCTGATTGGTCCTGGGTTTGACATTCAACTGACTGATTGGTCCAGAGTCCAATCAATCGGATTGGTCAAGATATGGACATTGAGTCCAAATCCAGCCAATCAGAGATTTCTTCTCTGGGATTCTTCACACTGGAACCAGAAATCAAACCCAGATCCTCACTGATACAGGGCAGCAGCAGATGCAAGGCTGAGACATGAAAGCCAGGACCAGTAGGCAGACATTCACTGGAGAAAGTGGAGACGAGAGGGGAATTGAGTCAGGCCGAGCCCCTGATGTGGGAAGTGCCCAAAGCCCAGCTGTGTCATCTTTCCTATGATTTTTGGTTGTTCAACCCTACTTGTCCATGAGTCGATAAATATCTCTCTACCCAAGCTGGCTCTAGTCGTACTTTAGTCTTGAACAACCAAAAAGGGTTGGGACTAAAATAAAGGTCCTGTGTGTACATTTCCTAGTCCTTGGCTGTAGATGTTAATAAGTGACATGGGGATCAGACTGAGCTAAGGATGTCCCTTAAGTCCACAACACAAGGGAGATTCACTTGAAAAGCTTTCCATTCCTGAAGACTGACTGTTGGTTTGTAAGGAATCTAAAGGGCTGGTCCCAAGTCAAACTAGCTCAGTATATGAGCAGGAGCAGGGAGCTGAGACATGAGGGGGCTTCACAGCCAGAAGCAGCCCACACGTCACCCTCAATCCCTCAGCCTCCAACCCCCATCTCTAGAATGAGAGAGATGGCTAGATCAGGCTTTCAGCCAGTCACCTACCACCCTCAGCATGGGAGCCAGTGTTTACACAACACTTATTTAAAAACGGGTTCACTTTGTTGTCCTTTATCTGTGAATAATAGATTTGATATGCCAGCCATATTTTTTCCCCAACACACATTAAAATGCATAACGACTCAAATGAAACATGTTTGACTGTGTGCCATGAGAATCCCCTTGGGTTCCGCACTCCGGAAAATCACGGAGCCCACGATCTCTAAGAAGCTGACGATCTCTAAGAAGCCGACGACCGTGTTGGAAGACGGTGATAGAAGGCCAGTCACTCAGTGTTCATTCAACCAGCATTGACACAGTCCCTGCTCTGGGCCAGCCCCGCTGGGAAGCCGCAGTGATCCATGTAGCGTGAGCTCACAGTAAGTGCACGTTTACGATGGGCTAGACACTGTACTGAGTGCTTTATAGCCATTAGCTCATTTTTATCCACTGAAAACTCCCACGAGGCATATATAACTAATTTCTGAATCTCAGAAAGGTGAATTATTCATCATTTAATCCCAAGCAACTGTATTCATTTTCTATTGCTGCTGTAACAAATTATCACAAATTTAGTGGCTTAAACACCACACATTCATAATTTCATAATCCTCTAGGTCAGAAGTCCAACATGGGTCTCAACAGGCTGAGATGGAGGCGCCAGACGGCTGCGTTCTTTTCTGGCAGCATTATGGGAAAATCTGTTTCCTTACCTTTTCCAGCTTCCAGAGGCCACCGCATTTCTTGGCTTAAAATTGCCTTCCTCCATCACAAAAGCTAGCAACACAGACTGTGCCCTTCTCGTGATGTCATCTCTCTAGTTCTCCACAGCCAGACAAGTGTTTGAAGTACACATGTGATGAGATCATCTGTCTTCCTCCCCAACACTCCGAGATGATTCAGAAGCATCTTCCCCGTCCCAAGACCCCTACCTTTAATGACTCCTGCAACGTTTCTTTTGCCACTGAAGGTGAAATACACACAGACCCCAGAGATTAGGGCATGGACATCATTGGGGCTCTGCCTATCACAGATGAGATTCAATCCTTTATCCCATAGTCTTAACCACTTCCTTAAACACAGGCAGCACTCAAGGGGCTTCTAACTTAGTGAGAGACAGACAAGTGACACAGAAAGCATGCCTGCCTGAGGTCAGAGTCCACCTTGTTTTCTTGCTTACTGATTGTTTCTCTAACTATGAATGTGAACTCCACAAAGGCGGGGTTCCAATGCTCTGTGCACAGATGGATCTCATACGAGCCTCACTGACACAGTGGGCACCAGCCACACTGAGCACTGGAGATGTGATCAGCCCCAAGTGAGACGTGCTGCAGGTATCACACACACACCAAATTTCAAACCATAAAAAGAATGGAAAACATCATACTGATATTAATTCCATGTTGAAGTTGATAATATTTTAGACCTATGAGGTTAAACTGGAGAATTCCATGGACAGAGGAGCCTGGCGGGCTCCAGTTCATGGGGTTGCAAAGAGTTGGACATGATTGAGCAACTACACTTTCATGAGGTTAAAAATATTATCAAATTGATTTCATCTTTTCCTTTATACCTTTTTTAATGTACCTACCACAACATCTAAAATTACACACGTGGAGACTTCCCTCATGGTCCAGTGAAACTAGATCCCACACGCCACTGGGAAGACTGAAGATCCCACGTGACTCAACTAAGACCCAGTGTAGCCAGATAAATAAACATTTCAGAAGTAATAATAAAACTAAAATAAAGTTACCTATGTGGCTTGCCTTATCTTCCCACTGGATAGCACTAATCCAGAAAAATGCTTGGCGCACAGCAGACACCCAAAACATACCAGCTCCCCGAACAGAAGGGCGAAACAGCAGGAGAAAGTGGGCAATGAAGCCAGCACTTTCAACGTGCAGTCTGGGACAGGGAGTCACAGTCCAGGAACCCCAAGAGGCAGGCAGTGGACGTGACATGGATGTACAGAGTGAACCAAGGTTTCCTGAACTTCTAGTGAGGGTGAAGGTGAACTTCAGTCTCAGTCACGGTAGAACCAGTGAAGGACTGACTGTAAACTAGGAAGTAGGGCAGCTGAATTTGTTTGAGAAAGAGGGCTCTGAGCTATGAAGCCTGGATGGGGAAGGGCAGGGAAGACAGCGAATCACACCCCTTTGAAGAGGAAGTAGTTAAGAAACAACATGAAGTAACTTGCAGGACAAATGGGAAGGGCGGCTACATGTATTTCAGGATCAGCTGGGTAAGAAACAGTCACAAGGGAGTGGGTAAAGCAGTAAATAGAAAGATCGCATCACAGGGACCCTCTCTGTTCTGCCCTGTGAGGGTGAAGGAACGAAGTCAGGCAGACCGCGGGCAGACGGCAAGAAGGAAATTTTCATCCTAGAGACCACGAACCCAGAGGCAGTTTCTACAAAGATGACGTGGATGCTTGCAAGCAGGGGCAGCACCGCGCTGGGCAGTGGGTTCTGGAAGGGTCAGCGCGGATCTGACCAAGAGGAGAACCCACCTCACCAGGGCCTCCAAAGCACGAGCCAGCATTTCCAGCGGATCTGGCTCTTTATTCAGAACAGGGGGCAGTGCACTTCAGAAGGAAGGCCAACAGGTTCGGAGGCATCGCCAGCCTCATCTGCAACATGCCTGCAAAATGTTTCACGGAGCAGAAAGTGAAAGAAAGTGTTAGATGCTCAGTCGTGTCCGACTCTTTGAGACATCGAGGACTGTAGCCCGCCAGGCTCCTCTGTCCATGGAATTCTCCAGGCAAGAATACTGGAGTGGGTTGCCCTGCCCTCCTCCAGGGGATCTTCCTGACCCAGGGATTGAACTCCTGCCTCCTGTGTCTCCCGCACTGCAGGCAGATTGTCAACCCACTGAGCCACTGGGGAAGCAGAAAGCTCACTTCAAAGGAGGAAAGCCTTTGCAGTGGCCACAGAGAAACTGGCCATTTCCTCACCAAAGAGGGAGCCAGCCCCGGAGCATGCACTTCTCACTTGTGTTCTGTCTTCTCCCCTTGGCTCCAGCCAGTTAATTTCAACTCAGAAACATAACTCACAAATGTGCAAGCCATTCCAGTGGGACAAGGAAACCATGATGCGGGCTTCGGGAGAGAGGAAGCGACCTTGTGAGCCCAGAAGGCGGGTAGGGGCTGACCTCACTCCGCACCTGGGGCAGCCATCAATGCCGTTCCTAGGATCCAGAGGAAGCCCAGGTGCTGCCTGCAACTTCCCTGAGCCTCCAAATGCAGCCACAAAAGCAAGACTTTCCTGCACAAGTGAGGCTATAACAGAGCCAGAGAGAATTTTTTTAATTGGAAAAGGCAGTGACTTCTAGGAACAAAGATGAGTTTTACATCCAGATTTATTTTTTCTCCCTTCCAAAATCCCATGGAAAGAATAGCAAACGGATTTTGAAAATAAAAACACAACACCAAGAATGAACCCTGATATCAATTATGAACTGAGGGTGGTGATGTGTTATGGGAGGTGCATCAGTCATAACATGGCAACCGCTTTGGTAAGAGGTGATGAGGAGGAGGGAGACTGTGGGGGGGGGAGGGTATAGAGGAAAGCTCTGCACCTTTCTCTTTATTTGCTATGACTCTAAAGTTGCCCTAAAAATAAAGTTTTTAATTAAACAAAATAAACCATCAGACAAGAAGAGCATGAGCAAGGAGACAAGAACAAAAGTTACAAGACTCAGAAAACAAGTAGATGAGAAGGACCAGACTTAGATCTAGGAGATGGATGCCTAGGCCTGCAGAGAACTGAGAACCAAACTCGTTTACATAACGGGAGTCCCACAAGCGCTGGAGCCCTTCACGGGTCCCCCCTTGGCTTGTGGGATAAAGCAGGGAAGGGGAGTTGCATTCCAAGCAGGCCCCAGCCCCAGGTTCACCATCTGAGCTCAAGACACACCTGCTCTGACCTCGAAGCAGCCCACAGGGTCATTTTTTGTTGTTGCTATTTATTTTTTTAATTGCAGGATAATCGCTTTACAGAATTTAGTTGGTTTCTGCCATACATCAACATGAATCAACCACAGGTCTACATATGTCCCCTCCCTCTTGAACCGCCCTCCCATTTCCCTCCAGAGCCCTGCAAGGTCATTTCTTACATACAACCTAATTTTCCCCAAGTTTCTTTCTTTGAAAATGTTCAATCCTACAGGAAAATTAAAGGAAAGTACTATGAACTCCCACATCCCCTTGATCTGATGACTAATTATTATTTTATACATTTTCTGTATGTGTGTGTGTGTGTGTGTGTAGACTCAGTGTATAGAGTATAAACCATTTGACAGTAATTCCTAAAAATGAGGACATTCTCCTATAAAACCATGTAATAAAATTAACAATAAGCTTGTAATTCTATCTAATGCATACCCCATGCTAAATATCCCGAGTTGCTCCTGGGGAAGATGGACTGTCCTATGTAGTTGTGTTTCTTTCTTTGAAACTAAAACCAATGAAGTTTCACACATTGTGTCAAGAGGTCCTGCTCCTTGGCCTCGTTTAATCTAGACTTCTGTTACTCAAACCGCAATTATCAGACCAACACCTCAGGTGTTGTTGGAAATGCAGAGGCTCAGGCCCAATCCCCCCACCTTCTGATCAAAATTTGCCTTTTAATAAGATTGCCAGGTAGTTTGCATGTACAAGGTTTGTACATGCTAAAGCTTGGAAAGCACAGCCCAGAGAGACATACGAGACACATGCATGCACACACACACACACACGTATACACATAGGTATGCATGCACATCTAAATACATGCATACACGCATTCATACACAGTCACACACATACACACCCTCAGGCACACATGTGAACACCCCCACACAAGCGCAACCACACACACACCTACATATACACACAGGTATACACATGCACCTAGAGCTTTTCTGCTACTCTTGGGCAATGGCTTTCTTTTTTGATCGGTAGGTCCAGGCCAGTGGTCTTGTGGAAAGACTCCACATTGTGCACTTGTCTACTTGTCCCCTCATGATTCCATTCAGAAACCTTCCTGGCAAGAATATTATGTAGAGGATGCCATCAACTTCTCACTGTATCCCATCAGGAAGTCTATACCAAAAGGATTCCCCCCTCTTGGCGACTCTAGGCATCATCAGTTAATGTGCTGACTACCAGGTATCTCCACGGAAAGGCCCACTCCCCCACTGTCATCTGTAGTTAATCTGTGGGGTGATTCTTTGGAATCATGTTAATATCCTGCTCCCAGTGTCTTTCACCCAATACTCTCAGCATCTCCTGTGGTTTCTTGCACTGACGATTGCAAAGTGTTAATTTTCTCGTTTCTTCTACCCTAACTGTTGTCATTCTTCTATAAAGTGTTTCTCTCTTCTCCTCTCTCCTCTCCTCCCTGGTTCCTATCTCTCCTGGACTACTATCAACCATGAACTCATGAATACTGTATCATTCTGTGTGATGCTCAAAAATTATACACAAGGGAGTCCATGAAAACCGGCAACCACACCTCTACACATCGGGCAGCTTTGTGACTGGACAAGTGACTTAACTTCTCTGTTTTTCAGTTTCACCATCTGTTAAACAGATAGTAATTGCCCTCCATAGGTTGGTGTAATTCACTGAATGAATGCGTGTAAAACTCTGGCACTGTACCTGCCATGTGATAAGTCCTATGTAAGTGCTTGTTATTAAATATTCTTGCTATCTTTATCATCAGCATCACCACCACAAGCCCAGCCTTTGGTACAATTCTAGAGCCCCATAGGCAGTTTAGAAAGGAAAGAATGGGGAAGGGAGGAAAGGAGAAAGGAGGCAGTAAAAATCTTTAAGAGAAGCGAGAATGTCAGAAAGTCCCAGAACACCTTCCTCCCCCCGAAGCTCCCTCCCTCTCCAACACATGACCATGTCCTAGATCCCATCCAGGCCACCCCACTGCTCCTGGAAAAATATTTGGTTAACTGAACTAACATGGAGCTGGTAGATAAACCCAAATGCTCGTTGAGAAGACATGTGCTCTTTCCCATCTGCTGCCTTGCAAACAATGCTAGTCTTATTATTTCAAATGACAGGCAGTTCTCTGTAAATTTGCTTGTCGTGCCAATTCAGCTTTTATGTAAGTGTGTATCTCGTTTCATTTTCCTCTGCATACAAGGCACTGATGCGAGGCAGCTACACCCCAGGTCTGCTGCACTCCCCGGAGGATGTCCTCAAACAAGTCTTCAGTTCCTTGACCTCAACAGGCCTCCTGGTCCTCTCCGCAGAGAACGTGAAGAGCCTCTGAAAGTTGAGGGGAAGGGGTGGTTAGAGAGAAAGCAGGAAGACAGCAAGTGAGTGCCTGTTCAAGCAGGTGATAAGTATGTGAGTTGCTTATAATACTTTCTCTAATTGCCTGTATTTGGAATTTTCTCTAAGTTGAGGAGAAAGCCTCTGAGAATTGAGCATCTCCTGAGTTTTACAGGATGAATAGGAGTTTCTGATTCAGTGAGAAACAGAAGAACAATCCAGGTAGAAACACATATTACAGAGAGCCCACAGAGAGGAACAGCCCAGTAGAAGATGGTTCTGTCTCAGCTTTAACCAGTGAACTCTAATTCAGTGCTGGTGCTACCCACACCATTAGTGCCGAGCCCACAAGATAAGCAGTCCTCCTGACAAGAGATGCTCTCACTGAGACCCCCAACTGCAGGTGGGGTCCCAGGCCATCCATGTTTCTGCCCAGCCAGTTTCAAAGTGGGGGAGAGGAGTGTTCCCATGTCCCCCTCAGGGTTGATGATTCACTAGAATGGCTCACAGCACTCAGGGAAGTGCTCGATTCATTATTACAGTTTTATTATTAAAATTACAGATCATGACCAGCCGAATGAAGAGACGCACCAAGCCATTCTGGGATGGGAGAGACCCGAATGCCGAGCTCCTATGTGGAACTCTCCCGGTAGAATCAGAATGCATCACCCTCCAGGCACATTGACAGGCTCCCCAACCAGGAAGCTCCACTGAGCTTCAGTGTCCAGCGTTTTTATTGGGGTTTCATTACAGAGGGATGATTAATAACTCAATCCCCAGCCCCTCCCCATAGCCCAGAGATAAGGCTCATTCAAAGCTCCAACCCTCTAATCAGGCAGCTGGTCTTTCTGGGGACCTGTCTGCATCTTGAGTCATCGCATCGCATTAGCATAACTTAGGTTTAGTTCAAGGAGCTCATGAATTACAAACGTACTCCCATCACTTGGGAAATCCCAAGGGTTTCAGAGGCTCTGAGCCAGCAACCCAGGGTAAAATTGGAACCAATTCTCCATTATACAACAAAGGTACATGCAGGTGGAGAACACAAAGCAACAGGCAGACACTGAGGACGCACTCTGCCTGCGCCGTGCTGAGTGTTCCATGCGCACTGCAAGGCGTGTGTGCAGGGGACAAGAAGTGACAGAAAGCAGGAGTGGGAAGCAGGGATAGAAATGGAGGGACAGAGAGAGGGAGAAAGAAGAAAAAGCAGGAAGGAGGGAGACACAGAGGCAGGAGGGATGGAGAAGGACAGAAGGATTTCAGCTCCATTTTACAGAAGGCTGAGTCCCAGAGAAGGTGACTGCCAAGTCCATAGTCACATGAGTATTAGAAGGCAGCAACAAGATTCAAATCTAGTCCAGCTGGACTCCAACCAGTGCTTTTTCAGTCTGGAGCAAACATGTAGCAAGGTGCTGAGACTTCAGTAGAATGAAGTCTCGTGAGAACAGAATGAGACTTCACTCTATTGAAGGTTTGCAGCCAGGGAGGACAGTTAAGACCTGCACCCACAGCTCCGTGGGATGTGGACAGGAGGACAAAGGGAAGTGGGAGAGTAAAGAGAAAAGATGAGACCAGATGAGTGAGGAGGGGGCCTAAACTGGAGGAGTCAGGGAGGGCTGGGGTGGGAACCAGACCAGGCACAAGCGATGAGCTGCAGGCTGACCACCTCCCATGTGGGGGCAGGAATGTTTTCCCTGCCAGCTAGACACAGGTGGGCCCACTATGTCATACAACACCCAGCCTCTGCTTTCCACACGTGCCTGTCAGACAATCCCTGCTTTTATGCAAACCCACTTGTACTTCTTTCATCATCCCTGACGTCTCTGAAGCAGTGAGTCTAACCGGTTCCCCTTTCCCCTTTACAGTGAGCAGGAGACCTTCCTACAGTCAAGAGTCAACTGGCACTTGGCCCACCCAGAGTTGTTATATGACATCCATAAAGAACCTAGAAAAGAAACTTGAGGCTTCTGCACAACATCCTGGACAGGACAGGCAGAGTATTCATGGGCAGCCCAGCGCACCTCCTATGGAGAGCCATACCCCACCCTGCTTGGGGTTCTAGAGGCAATGCTGGAGACAGTGCACCTCACACACACTTGCTGCAGTGAAAAGACTTATAGCCAGGCTCAGACAAACTTGCTTCTTTATCCCCCAGGGACAGTGATTGGTTCAAGTCAAGCCAATCAGAATCCTTCCTTGGAAGTAAAGGGCAGTCCTGTTTCTATTTGGGTTTTGACCAGTCACATTCTCTAAAGAGGTGGAGAACACTTAGGCAGCAGCACCAAGAAGGCATGAGGGCATGGTGGGGATGGGAGAGACAGGTGGCAATGTCTGAGAGGCCCTGGCTCAATCCCCGACTTTCCAAGTTATGTGAATCAATTATTTTTTCTTTCAAGATAGTTTGAAGCAAGTTCCTGTCCCCTGATTCCGAGAGGGTCTGCTAATTCGTGACACTGCTTTATCAAATGTTATACCACCTTCACTTTGCCCCCCCAGCTTTCTGGCAGCTGGGGCAGGGTTCTGATCCATTTGTTTACTATTGATCCAGCTCTGGGGAAAGAGACCTGGGTGCTACAGGGTTTAGAAACTTCGGTGAGCAGCAGGCTGGTAGTCGGGAAGGGTCCCACATCTCAGCATGAAGCCCCATGCAGAGCCCTCTTTCAGGGAGGAGGCCCAGGAGAGCCAGTCTGTGGAAGGTGGGTGCTCTGGCCTGGATGTAGGGGATGGGGCTCAAAGTGGCTGTGAGTAAAGAAACAGAGAGTAAGGGGAACATCTAACAGGGCAGCAAGAGGTCCAGCAGGGAATGAGATGATGTAGCGGGACCCTGGACTAGACAAGAGAAAATAACAACAGTGCCTTTCTGCTAGGGTGAGGACAGCTGCCCCAGAATTATATGTGCCAACTTTTGTCCCCAGCTCCTGGTAGAGAATCCCAGGCCATGGTTTTCATTTATTATTGTTGTTGTTAATAACTAGCAGCAGCAGCAGCAGGAGCCACAGTGGATTTCCAGTGGACTGTGGGTGACAGGAAGTGTGCTCACAGCCTCTGTTAATGTCTGATTCAGTTCCTGTTTAACTTGGTCAGGTGAGCAGCAGTAAACCCATTTCACAGATGAGGACGCCAACATTTAGAGAGGTTACCTAATTCATTCCCAGCTTCTCAGCTTGTAAGTAGTAAAGTCACTACACAGATCAGAAAACTGAGGCTCAGAGAAGGAAAGTGACTCGCTCAAGGTCACACAGCAAGTCGAACTAGCGGAAGGATTCCAACTCACACTCCAGTCTCTGGGTACTCTGCCCTGTGCTCTTCCCCCTGCACACCTGGACTGTCTCAGTGGCACCAAAGGCACACCATCCAGGAAACAGGCTGGACCACTAGGCTGTTCTGCATTCCCAGGTCCTTCCATGAGAATGGAAGCTAACGCCAAGGAGGGGTACCTTCAGGGTAGATGAACAGAAGCTGTAAACTGGCAATCCATGGGCTGGTCAGAAGTGTTTCTGTCTGGCCTGCAGAGTGGCATCTGAACTTGATTCAATCCTTTAAAATTGAGAGATTCCACATACAAATCTGGGCTATAACGCAGGGGTAGATTCCACCAGACCCAGACTTGGGAGCAGAGTATCAACCAAGTACAATGAGTGAAGAACCACAGTTCAGCTTCCATTCAGAAAACTCTTTGAGGCTTTCCTACTGTGTTCTTACGTAGGATCTGATGGAGCGGAGAATGACGCAGCCCCTGCATCTTCAAGTTTTTCCTACGACAATCAGATGGTTTTCTGCAGAGCTGCTGTGTGTAACAGACAACTCCCAGCTCCCAGCGGTACGGCACTGTTAGATGCTTATCTAATGTCTGTAGACTTCAGGGGAAGCTCTACATCTGGCTTTGTTGGGTGAGAGGTGAGTTCCAGTCTCCACATCTGTCTCGAGGACCAGCAGTTCATCTGGGCATCCCCTTCTTCTAACAAATGGCAGCAGTGCAAGTCTGAGGGAAATCACACAAGCACAATGAGAGACCCTGCTTTTGTGCCTCTACAAGCATTTTACCGGCTAACACCCCATGACCACACCCAGAGTCAATGGGGCAGAGGTAAACACACCACCTTCTCTGCAGAGAGACACTCCCAGGGCAAGGGGTGTGGGTGTATAATCCTATCACAGGGAGGAAGTGAAGACTCAGGACTAGTCAATCTACTACACTCATAAGTACTGCCACACTCATAAGACAGTAAGGAGATCAAACCAGTGAACCCTAAAGGAAATCAAACCTGAACATTCATTGGAAGGACTGATGCTGAAGCTCCAATACTTTGGCCACCTGATGCCAAGAGCCGACTCACTGGAAAAGACCCTGATGCGAGGGCAGGAGGAGAAGGGGACAACAAAGGATGAGATGGCTGGATGGCATCACTGACTCAATGAACATGAATTTGAGCCAACTCTGGGAGATAGTGAAGGATAGGGAAGCCTGAGGTGTGCAGTCCATGGGGTCACAATAGTAGGACATGACTTAGCAACTGAAAAACAACACTCATAAGGAATCAGCCCTTTCAGTCACTGCTTGCCACTCTGTTGGGCCCTGCAGGAAAGGAGGACAGACACGACGGGGTGGGTTGGAGTCTGTCTGCACTATGCCCGAACAGTGTGCTCAGGGCTAAATAGAGAACAAGAGGCCACAGTGGAAAATGCACTGGAGAGAAGGGAGCAGCCCACACCTTGGCCACTGGAAAAGAAGGAAAGCAGTCAGGTGCAGTGATCCCAGGACCTGTGGCTGGAGGGAAGTGTCACAGCACAAAGCACCTCACTGGAGAGCCAGCAAAGCTAACGAGGAGGAGGACTGAGGAGTGGGCCCCGCTGGCAGGCAGGGCCACGGCACCAGAAGCACTTCGCATTGGCTTGCTTTGGCCAATGACTCACCAAATGCAGGGATGGAGCCCAAGCCCAGGGAAGATCCTGCAAACCTCAGGCCAGGGCTCAGAGGAAGGCCAGGCACTTCAGCCAGCCTGACCAGACTCTGCCGGGATCTCTCTGAAAACCTCCTCCAGCCTGAGTCACTGAGGCTTTCAAACCTTGGTTTTAACCCACTTCAGTCCTCAGGCTTTCCTTGAGAGAAGTTCTACAATAAGAAAGAAGAGGAAAGAAAAGGCAGTGATTGGAAAGGTTTTTACAAATACACAGACCAGGTCCTTCAACAGCAGGGAATTCCTTGGTGGGCGTGATTCTCCGAGGCTAGAAAGAAAGGCCACCCCAGCCCTCTCTCTTCAGAGCAGCCTGGCAGAGGCTTTCATAGCAACACCCTGACTTCCTTGGAAACACTGATTGACAAGAAGTGAACTCCATTAGCATTTATATGCCTCGCATGGGGCTGTGGTGGCCTGAGATGGAGAAAGATGCTTCTCTCCACCAAACGCTGGCTCCTGAAGCCAAGGAGTCACACTAACTCCAGCCTCCAGCAGCCAAACCAGCTCAAGCACGAACTTGGGAAGAAAACGCATAATAATGTCAAAGCTGAGCTCAGCTCCTGGAATGCAAAGTCACCAAATTGGTCCAAACTCATGAGAAGAGCAGAAATGAACAAGTTCACTTTTGTAACTTTACAGATGCGGAAACTGAGGCTTATGGATTCAAGCAGTTCCTTAAAACACTAGCTGTCCTCCTAACAACTGGAATAAATAAAATGAGGACTTTGGGCCAGACCTATGGACCACGGCAGCCGCCAGTCCCTGCTCTTATCTTTGTAAGGGTAGGGTCCAGGCTGTCGCCTCTGCCTGTTCACCCTTCGTCCCTGTGCCAGCCAACCTTTGCTGGTCCTGGTCCTATGGCTCCTGCAAGACTCAGGCTAGGAAGTGCCTCCTCTAGGAAGCCTATAGGATCTCCCCTCCTCACCCCCCAAACCCTGCCCTGTTGGACTCTCCTCCTGAGCTCCCAAAATGCCTTCCTTTCTCATTCCAGAAATGAGGTAACGTGTCTGTCTCCTTTTCCCCATAAGCCTGTAGGAGTCAGGGACTGTTTATACCGTATTAACACCAGAAGCACAGACACTTGTGCAGTCCGTGCTGTGGAGTAGAAGCTCCGCACTGTGAGGAGAAGCTGCCCGGAGGATGCACGAGTGAATGAATGGGGGATGCTTACTATGCAGATGACGAAGGGTAGACTTGTTAAGTTGTGAAATGCAGACCCCCTGCCCAGAACAGCAGTGAGTGTGCAATAAAACTCAGTTTGAATACAACTAAAAGGCCCAGTCCGGACCCCCAGGTGGCTGAAGCCATCCTCACAATGCCCAGGGGAGTCTAACTGTGAGTGCCGTTAAGCACATCCATAAATCCAGCCGCATCTCTGGGCCTCAGCCCAGAGGAGTTCATGCATCCACAGCCATGGTCCTGCAAGAATAATGAGGAGGGAGGAAGAGTCATCAAGGGAGGACAATGGAATAACAGAGAAGCCATCAGGGATTTACCAGAGCCGTGGGGAGCCCTGAGCACCTCAGGCAGGGCTGGAGGAAAGCAGAAATCAGGAGGGCTGTCAGAAACCGATGACACTGGCAGAAAAGACCAAGGTTGGAAGAAGGGGCTGTTTTTCTGCAGATGACATCCAGGTGCCTCCGAGAGGGGCCATTACGATGATGCACAGCTGGGGGGGTGGGGCACTCAGAGAGGCTGCCTCCTCTTGAGGACAAAATATTAAGCCATTGGTCAAACTTAAACACCCTCCCATCAGGAGACCGGTTGGGGATGAAGGACTGTGATTCTCCATCATCCACAGCTTAAGCACCAGCCCAGGAGGAAACGACAAGGGGAGTTCATTGATGGAGAGGCTCAGGCTGAGGTGTGGGATTTAGGGAGGGCCTGTGACAGGGACAGCCACAGGGCCATCATCAGGGGGCCACCACATTACAACTCCACCCCAGAAAAAGGCAGTGAAAGAGGACAGCGTTATTAATTCTCCAATGGTCTAAATGTCCACTGGCCCCAGCAGCTGATCCCTATCTCAACAGCACTAGCTACTGCGAACTGAGTCCCTCCCGCATGTTAGACATGTTGGACTTTGGTGCCCATCTCCACCAAGGAAGGGGCCGGCACTCCCATCTTAGAGAGACTGAGTCACGGGGTCACAGGCTGGCCCTGATAGCTGGCCCTACGTCATACATCCAGGAAACGTTGGGAAGCGGGGAGGCTGGGATCCGAACCCATGGATCCACCCCAGAGCTCACGGTCGGCCCTTCCTCAGCTCCACGCTGCCTGGCTGCCCTCATGATGCATGCCCCCTGAGGCAGAAGCTAAAGTGCTCTGGCCCAGGATGGGCGCAGGGCCTCCAGCTCCCCACACACGTGGCTCATCCTCCTGTGACTTCCTGGCCCCACATTCAACCCACCGATATTTACTGCCCGACTATGTCCTGACCACTGTGTGGACACAAGGTAAGGGACGGGCACCCCGAGGCAGCTCCAGCTCCTTAAGATGATCACGAACCCTCAGTCCACTGATTGTCAGGGCAACCATGCGAGGTGAGAGTGGCCATCTCCATGGTGCCAACCAAGAAACATGGGTCAGAGGGGCGACGGGAAGGGCTGTGTGCTTTCTCCCTACCCCAAGCCAGGAACTTGGCACACCCTGACTCTGTGAACAGAGCAGCCAAGCCCTCAAGGTGACGTGGGTGACGGAGAGAGTGAACTGCTCTAACCAGGCCTGTCCCACTCTCCCTGCCTCCTCCATCACTCCAGGCTGGGATTTTTTGGGGGGTGGGGGCGAGACCCTACTCTTGTAGGACACCAGAGCTGGCCATCTCTGTGTCTCTCTCTCCTTCCATGTTTGCACACAGAGGAAAGAACATGTGAGTACACAGCACGAAGGGGACCATCTGCAGGCCACATCAGGCATCAACCCTGCTGGCACCTCGATGTTGAACATCCAGCCTCCAGAACTTTCAGAAAATAAGTTTCTCTGGGTTAAGCCACCAAGGTGGCAGATCCTGTGATGGCAGCATGAGCAGTCCCTAAGCTCCTTTCAAGGATGGCTCTCCTCTGGCCTGCTAGGTTTTTGTACACCCCTCACACCCTCCTTTTCTCTTCAGATCACCACCAGCTTCTCTGGCTCCATCCTGCTGATGAGGCTTTTCCTGGTACCTGGTCTCTGCGGGCCACGAGGGCCTTCCCTATTCCCGGAGCCAAGGGGAGGAGGCACTCTGCAGCCTTTCTCAAGCCTCTCACGCTGCTTACGGCATCAGTGGGCAAATTCCTCATGAAGAGCCTGGATGATAAGTGGGACTAAGGGTGCTTGGGGCTGGAGGGGTTCCGGAGAGGCTGGTCACAGTGCTGTGTCACTGTCACCAAGGTGGGACCATTTCTCAATGCAGAGGTCAGAGAGTCAGCAGACACTAGAACGACAGGATAAGGCAGATGTGACATGGGCTTGACTTCGGGCCCTGCCACTTGCTAGGAGACTGGTCAATGGGGCTATGCACCAACCTCCTGGCACCCTCGTTTCAGACAGGTGGTAAGATTGATCTTCTTGCCTCCTGGAAGTTGGGTGTTGCCATACAACTCGCTGTGGCCAATGAAATCAAACTTCAAGGGCCAGTGCCTGCTTCTCTATATTTCCCCCCACTTTCCGACAAGGTTCTAGATGGTGGCTGCTCCATCAGGCTGGGCTCCTAAATGAGAAAAACAGCAAGGGGCAGACCCCATAGCTGTCCCAGGATGGATATGTAGAGTGAGCAAGAAATAAATCTGTTTTTCAGTCACAAAGATTCAGGGGCTGTTTCTTGTTACAGCACAACCTAGCTCATCCTGACTGATACAGAAGAACTAACTAAATCAGTCTCCCTGAGACTTCATTTCTGCACCTGTAAAGTGCAGATAATAGTGTCTCACTCACAAAGTTTTAGAGAGATAATATACCCCATGCTTTCTACACAGCAGGCCTCTGACAAATGTTAGCTCTCCCTCTTTCTCTTCTCTGTACTGCTCCCCCTCAGATTCTTTAAGATGGGATTCGATGTTCTCAGGCAAAGCTCCTTTAGGACAGATGCTGTGGCACCTCCTGAGGACCTTGTACTGTCTTGGCATCACAGCTAGTACTCAGTAGATATGTATTATTGAGTGCCTATTCAGCAACTAAACTGACCAAACTGTTACCTCTGTGCTGGGAACCAGATTCCCAGGTCTCTGATCATCTCTCCTGCTTCTCTCCTTCCAGGATATACATCTTTCTTTCCAGATCCAGATGGCACATAATCCTAGACTCTCAGGGCTAGAGACTCTAGGGGGTAGTAAGTCCCCTTCTTTCATGCAGCAGTCAGATCCCCTTAGCAAGAGCCTTGCTGATTAACCTCTCCATCTCTGCCAAGACACCCTCAGCAATAGAGAACTCACTTTCTACAAAATACTCTTCTTTATTTGGAATTAGAAGGAGGTAGGTTTGACTCTGGGCCAAGGTCATGGGCTCCTCTGGCTACCCTACCAAGCATGTTCCATTATCATCACCCCCACCTTCAGATGGGACTATAGGAATGAGGGTTCAGAGAGGTGGAACAATTTTCCCAAGGTCACACACTGTTTTATCTTGTAGGCACACAGATCATGCATGCTGAAAAATGTACACAGATTGATTGACGGCTCAGTCCTGGGAGGGCCATTCCTAGGGACTCCAAATCTCCACGTAAACACCACCCTAGAATTTCCACCTTGGCTTTTGGGAACCTTAACAATGCAAACAGCCCGTTCGCCCTGTTAAGAAATAAATCTCAATAAATGATTTCCAATATAACACAGTCCTTGCCAGGAAAGGAAACATTTACACTGCTGCTTGTGCATAATATAGGTTAATATTTCAGGATGCATTAAATGTGTAAATGTTTAGAGTGTGGTGAAGTTCCGGTGGTGAGTCAGGGCACTCTCCAGAAAAGACCAGATGGGTATTTTTAGACTTGGACCCAACCCGACACTACCCGTAAGTACTTCATGCTAGCAGCCACAGTGCATGAAGCAGGAAAGTAATGGGCTGGTTTCAAACAGACGCTCCCAAACCCTTAAGGCAAGCTGATGACTTCAAGATGGGCTGGCTGCTTTGTGGCTTCTTTGGAGACAGTCAAAATTAGGATGGGATTCGGGGCATGACAAAGCACCAAACCTGCCTGACATGTGTCTAAATAACTAAAGAGGGAGATGGGTCAGACCAGTCACGAGCTGAAATCCCAGACACAGGCAGGAGACTGGCATGTTCAGCTGGCCTTTGGAAGACGCAGAAAAGAGGAAGACAAGCTGCAGGAAGAGATGAGAATGCTGATGGGCGATAGATTTTAAATAAACATGAGGCTGAGTCAGATGACATTGCTCATATTTGATGTTTTCTGACCAAAGAATATGACACTTTCTACCCCATGGACTGTAGCCCACCAGGCTCCTCTGTGCATAGGATTCTCTGGGCAAGAATACTGGAGTGGGTTGCCATGGGCTCCTCCAGAGGATCTTCCCAACCCAGGAAGGGAACCCAGGTCTCCTGCATTGCAGGCAGATTCTTTACCATCTGAGCCACCAGGGAAGCCCAATCTGATAACAGAGGTATATTAACATGTATTGCTATCTATTAAAGTAATATAACAACCACACATCCAGTCAGTATTCACCGCTGTGTCAGGGTGGAGCGGCAGACCCGTAACTGTCCACAATGTGGGTCCTCAGTACAGAACACTAGCCACATAAACATATAGTTCATGTGCTGAAGTGAAAGGACCCAAATATTTTGTCAAGATAGAAAAACAAGAAAACAGAAAGGATATGCTGTATTATGAATCCTTATTGTTGCTGTTTTAATCGCTAAGTCATGTTTGACTCTTGCAACCCCAGAGACTGCAGCCTACCAGGCTCCCCAGTCCATGGCATTTCCCAGGCAAGAATACCAGAATGGGCTCTTATTTCCTTCTCCAAATATGAATCCTTAGATCGCCCCCCAAATTCGTATGCTAAAATCCTAACCCCATAGATGATAGTATTAGGAAGTGGGGCCTTTGAGAGGTTCTTAGGCCATGAAGGTGGAGCCCTCATGAATGGGGTTCTTCTAAGTTGCTCAGTCCTATCTGGCTCTTTGCGACCCCATGGACTGTAGCCCTCCAGGCTCCATGTCCATGGGATTCTCCAGGCAAGAATACTGGAGTGGGTTGCCATGCCTTCCTCCATGGGATCTTCCCAACCCAGGGACTGAACCCGTGTCTCTTATGTCTCCTGCATTGGCAGTTGGGTTCTTTACCACTAGACCCAGCTGGGAAGCCCTGAACAGGATTAGTGCCCTTATCAAAGAGGCTTTAGAGAGATCCTTAGCCCCTTCCAGCCCGCGGGACACAGCACAGAGGTGTTGGCTTTGAACCAGATGACCCTCACCAGAAAGTGACCACCGTGGCACCTTGATCTTGGACGTCCCAGCCTGCAGAACTGTGAGCAAGACATTTCTGCTGCTTAAAATCACCCAGTCAGTGTATTTTGCTACAGCAACCTACACAGACTAAGACAGGATAGGAGTATTCTTGGGGGAAAGACCAAGTAAAACTCCAAAAAGCTGACTGAGCCTGACAACTTACACAGTTGCTGTCACTCATGCCCTGGCACATCAGCCACAGAGCAAGGGGCCCACAGCAGTTGGAGAAGCCCAGCCCTGCAGTCACACCGCCTGGGCTTGGGTCCTGGTTGCACTCCTTACAGGCTGTAGTGGGTTGGATGATGGCTTCCAAAAGACATGGCCGTGTCTTAACTCCAGGAAGCTGTGACTACTACACCTTGCGTGGAAAAAAAGTTGGATCCTCAGAGAAACTTATCCTGGATTGTCGACAGCATCCTAAACCCAAGGGCAAGCATCCTTCCAGGAGACAGACAAAGAGAGGAGGAAATGCCACCCAGGAAGAGGAGGAAGCAATGTGGCCACAGGGGCAGAGCTTAGAGTGAAACAGCCACAAGCCAAGGAATGCTGGGGCCGCCAGAAGCGTGAAGAGGCCAGGAAGGAATTCTCACAAAAGTCCAGCCCTACAAACACCCTGATTTCAGACTTCAGGCCTCCAGAACTGTGAGAGCTTAGATTTCTGTTGTTTTAACCCACCAAGTTTGCAGTCATTTGTCATAGTGGCCACAGGAAACTCATGCACAAGCCCTCCACCTCAATGCTCTTGTCTGTAAAATGGGATAGCAGCTTCAGGAGAAGATGCAGGTGAAGAGTTTAACATGACAGCTGGCATGCACTAAGCTCTCTGTAAAAGTATGATGTAACTGGCAAAACACAGCAGGGACAGAATATCACATCAGATCCAGTGAAATGAAGATAACTGCCTACTCACGTGTGTCTAGTGCTTAAAAGATGTGACACCAGGACCTTCCTGGCGGTCCAGTGGTTAAGACTCTGCAGTTCCAAAGTAAGGGGTGTGGGTTCAATCCCTGGTCAGGGAACTAAGATCCCTCATGCCACGGGCCATGGCCACAAATTTTAAAAGACTGTTTGGCACCTCCAAGTGTGAAATGTGAGCCATTACTGGAGAAGATCAGACCCCCTTACTCTAGCTCCAGTCTCAAGTCACACCTGGGAGCTAAGAACCCTTAGCCAATAACCCTCAGATAACCGCCAGCAAAATCTGCTCTGGTTAAAAATGTATATCTATATATCTAGAAAGTATTTGGAGAAGTCCATTTACTGACAGAACTGTGTACACAATTTAAGCAATTGGGAATCTGGCATTTTGAGCTTGTTCAACCATTGGAAAAAGTATCTTTAAAAAAGATCGTTTCACGAAAATCAGGATGCAAGGGAAGAAAATGGTTATTAGAAATGCTTAAGAACCTTCCTGAACTTCAAATAGGCTCTTCACAACAATAATACTGATGATTTAAGAGAAAAATGAGTCAAGACTCTATTGATTAGATGTTCCTTAAATTATATGTCGGTTTTCAAACGTGAGGCAGTATGCAAAGCACGTTAGAGGTAAACTGTTTGAGGAACCACCCAAGACGTTTAAAGAATTAGGGATGTAGCTGCAGCTTCAGCGTCAGGAGTGAACAACCTGGGAAGAGGGAGCAGAAAGTGGGAAACCCAGAACCTTCCAGACCATCTGTGGTCCAGGCCAGGGACACCTAATCCCAGGCCCAGACAGCGGTGGTGACATCTACTTCCTGCTGAGGTGCCTGGAACCACCCATATCCGGTGTTGGCTCTGTGCCAGTAACCCCAGCATCATTCATTCCAGAAGCATTTGCTGAACATCTACTCAGTGCCTGGAGCCGCAGCACACAGTCTAATGCAGCCAAAAATGTAAAAACAGGCCATTTTGACTCAAGGGGTTGAGACTCTTGACAGGAAGGAATCAGGTTGGGGAAGGGGATGTACTGTGAATCCCTATGGGGACAGCACAATGCACAGCCCAGGGAGGTCGGCGGTGCTTCCTGGAGGAAAGGAGATCTGAGATCTGAAGGGTGAGTCAGCATTCACCAGATGCAGAAGAGACAGGGGAAGAAAGAAATTCAGAAAGGTGGTGGCCGAGCACGTTCAAGGGGCCACAAGGACAGGGTGCCTCAGAGATGCTTTCAGGTCTCCCGTGGGCCACCTGCTCAGCATTTGGCAGCCGCCGGATTCCACTTCCTACAGCCCCTGGCTCTGCTCACCCAGTGCCTCCAGGGTCTCTTGAGTTCCTGAGTAAGAGGCTCATAAATGGCTTCCCTGGTGGCTCAGACAGTAACAAATCCACCTGCAACGCAGGAGACCCAGGTTTGATCCCTTGGTCGGGAAGATCCCCCAGAAGGAGGGCATGGCAACACACTCCAGTATTCTTGCCTGGAAAATTCCATGGACAGAGGAACCTGGTGGGCTACAGTCCATGGGGTCGCAAGGAGTCAGACATGACTGAGTGACTAACACTACTCCTTACTTACTCCCCTTACCCCCAGAATGCCACAGGTCCACCCCAGGCCTCATTGTGAGGAAGACAGCTTGCAGGGAGCCCTTGAAAGATGTGATGTTCAGGGTCATATGGAAAGCTCTCAGGATCCGGGGCATGTCCTCTCCCCAGCCGCCTGGCCCTCTCCATGTGACTGAGCATCTCCCCCGCCCTGCACACCTTTCTCCACACTCAGAGTTGGGCCAGTGAGCAGGCTCTGTCCACCCCCTACCCCACCCCATGCTGAGCTGGGAGCCTTCCTCTGTCTCTCACCCATCCCACAGCACTGAGAGACAGAGTGAAGGCTAAGCACAACACTCCTCTGGAACTGCTGTAGGGAAAGGCTGGAGTCTGGGGATAGTCCTTCCCCTTCAGTCCTCACAGTGGGCTGGGACCATGTCCTTACAGACCCCTGGAAACAGTCTTGGAGGGGCCAGGAGTGTCCCGGTGCCAAAGCAACAGCAGCAGCTCTCCCTGGTGGGCCACATCTCCCATGCGGTGCCCAGAGCCCAGCTGGCCCCTTTCTGCTACGAGCTGCCCCAGAGCACGGAGCCACCCTCTTTTGCTCGTGGCTGTTCCCCCGCGTGTGGCCCAGAGCCTGGCACAAGATGGTGACTGTGCTTAATAAACGAGGCTGAGGAATGCAGGCAGACCTCCTGCGCGCTGGCCCATTCATCGCTGCCGTGAAGCTCACCTTGACCCTGTGAGACTGAAAGAACGGGATGATGAGCCCCATAAGAGACTCAGCCAGAATGGATTCAGCCCAAGTCATGCAGCACTGAGAGGCAAACAGACTAAAACCCAGAGCTCAGGATCCGCCCCCGCCCCCACCCCCCAGCCTCGCTTAGCTAGGGCCAGCTGGCTCTCCATGCAGCGCCATTCTTCGCCCGCATCAGTCAGAGCACCCAGGGGGCACATAATGAGGGAAGAGAGGAGGAGCAAGAAAGCAAAGCAGGAAAAAAATCTCTCTCAGCCCTCGAGACATCGGCCACCAGCGCTTAAGAAGTACAGATTTGATTTTAAGATATTGTCTCCCCCCTTTTCTCCTTCCACAAAGTGGTACATGGCCCATTTATATATTTAATTAGAATGGATTGAAATTAATAACATCTTGAGTGGTTCCTGACCCTTCTGGAGATAATGGGAGACACCCTGGGGTGATGTGCAACCAGGAAGAAGAACTGCTGACCTCATCAAGAGAGTCTGCACTTTCTCATGTGCATGTAATCAGCGCAGCCCCTAATCACCCTCTGTATATTTTTTTTAAACTAAGACAGGTATCTTTATGATGTGGAATCGCATCCTGTCCCTTGGGTTGCAGGGCCAAAGGCATGCCCTTGGCAGGCAGACTCGCTGAAATTTGTCCTATCTATGATTGCCGACTGATACATCACTCTCAGATATTTTAAGGTTTTCTTTTCCTTTTTAACATATTTTTATTGTATTATTTTTATCATATCTCCATGGGTAGCTCAAACAGTAAAGAATTTGCCTACAATGTGGGAGACCTGGGGTACAACCTCTGGGTCAGGAAGATCCCCTGGAGAAGGAAATGGCAACCCACTCTAGTATGCTTGCCTGGAGAATCCCATGGACAGAGGAGTGTGGCAGGCTACAGTCCATAGGGTCACAAAGAATCAGACACGACTGACACGACTGAGCAACTAACACTTTCACACTTTCATAAATACAAATAAAAAAAACATTTCTGAGCACTTACTGTGTGCCAAGGAATGTGCTAAGTAAGGACACTCATATCCATTAACTTGTCCATTCTTTACGACAGCCCCATTGGACCAGAGTGGGGACAGACAGTGAAAATTCTCTCCCATTTGACAGTTGAGGGAACCAAGGTGAAAGATGGCATGGGAGTGAGATTCTGGACCAAAACCCAGTCCCTGGAGGTCGAGACCACTCAAGACATTGTTACTAAGCACACGTGAACCTTCCTCTTTGATCTGCCTCTCGTGATGACCAATGTTCACAGATAGGCCTCTACTCTCAGCCCAGCAGCCTGCAGGCATCCACAGGGGGGTGGCAGGGGCCTCCTTCGCCAGTCTGAACTTTCTCAGACCCAAGGAAGGAAGGGCTCAAACCAAGATCAGTAAGCAGGAGCTCCAGAGGAAGCCACACCCATCCTTCTTGGAAAGGGGGAAGTCAGGGAGTAAAGACCCCAGCCCACCAGGACCTCTGCCTCCTGGGCTCCAAGCAGGGCACTTCAGGAAGGCCTGGTGGGAGTGGAGGGCCAAGGACATCAGCGGGCAGTGCTGGGCTCGAGTCCTGCTCTGCCACTCACTGTGCAGAACAGATATGTGACTTCAGATGAGCCACTGGGGGACACGGAGTGTCAGCTTCACCACCTGGACAATGAGCAGGCTAACACCTGTTCATTGGAGCCTTGATAATAACAGCAGATCCATCCTCTGGTGGGGGCCTAACAGGAGAGTCACTGCTCCTGGATGAAGAAATGTTCCCAGTCACACAGTCACCCAAAGACACCCAATCTGCTTCCAGGACACCTCCTGGCTTCTCACAGTGCAGGGACTCCAGGTTTCCAGGCCCACAGTGATGACAAGGAGCTTTAATAGTCATTGAGGAAGGAAAGCATTTGCTTATCTTCTTTGGGGTCACCCCAAATTTCAGAGGCCAGGACCATCCCCTACCTAACACATTCCCACTACCATATAGACAGGTTCGACCTCCCAGCCAAGCATCTCTCTCCTCCCTGCCATCCCCTGGGTAACACAGAGGGCACAGCACAATGGGGATTCTGCTTGTGACCGGGTGGCATTGCTGGGTCAAATTAGGTCAGGCCAGATCAGCAGCACTGAGGCTGTATGACATTAGGTAATCAACTCAAGGCTGGTTCCGCCCGGAGCCATTTAATTTTGGGGAGGCAAGATTTAGCTGACTTGAAAGAAGGGGGAAGCAAGCTTGCAGAAAGAGATTGATTTCAGCGAAACACAAATTCACACTAAGTGCCTTAACACTTCGGAATCAATTAAAATGAGATGGAGGGAAAGGCACAGAGAAATGGAGGAAGACAGCAGGCCAAAGTGGGGAAAAGGAGGGCGGGAAGAGGCAGGCTTGCTGGGGAGCAGAGCAGAAGAACCCCAGCCCAAGGAGACCCCCTCGGGCTGGAGGGGAATTCTGGGGCCCTGAGACATGTCCTTATCTAGGTTCAGGGACTGGTGAGAGGCAGACCCAGCACATGGGTCAGCAGTTCTCAAAACACAGTGAGACTCACAATCAGCTTTGAGGGAATAAAGTGAGGAGTGAGGCACATAAAGTCCTGGGGCCACTTCCTGAGGGTCTGATTCATTCCATCTGTGGAGCAGCTGGGAATCCACCTGTCTAAACCATCTCTAATCTCTGCTGCAGGTGGTCTGGGATCACACTTTGAAAAGTGAAGACTAGATTACAGAGTTCATGGTAGTCATTTATCATTTATCCCCGCCTCTGGTCACCATGGCAACAGCCACGGGCCTCATTCATTTCTCCCCATGGCTGCAGGAAGCCTGAACACACACAGTGAGAAGACCTTTGCAGTAGCCCTTCTGGAAAAGATGAGGCCTTTTGGAGATACGTTGAAGAGGGGGAGTTAACAGAACTTGGACAGTGTGTGTGATGGGAGAGAGAGAAAGGGAATGGTCTTCAAAATCCCTCCGGTTTGGATAACCCACTTTCCAGGAGGGCTAGATATGACTTAAAACAGGGCTAGACCATTTTGGCAGTTTTTAACAAAAATAAATATATTCTTACCATACAAGCCAGCAATCGCGCTCCTTGGTATTTACCCAAGGAGTGGAAAAGCACGTCTACACAAAAACCTGCCCATGGATACTCATGGCAGTGTGATCACGACTGACAAAACGTGGATGCAACCAAGACATCCGTCAGTAGGTGAATGGATCAACGAGCTGTGGCGCATCCAGATGATGAAACAGATTCAGTGCTGAACAGAGAAATGAGCGACGGAAATGCATATTGCCAAGGAACCTTAAACGCATACTGCCAAGTAAAGAAAGTCAATATGAAAAGACTAGAGACTGATTCCAACTACATGACATTCTGGAAACAAAACTATGGGGACACTAGAAAGATAAGTGGTTGTAATGGTTGGGTGGGAAGGGAAAGATGAACAGGCAGAGCGCAGAGGATATTTAGGGCAGTAAAATGATTCTCTTTACTGAAACGGTGGACACGTCATTATATAGTTGTCAAAATCCACAGAATATACAACACCAAGAGCAAACTGTAATGGAACTGGATTTTGGGGGATAGTATGTCAAAATAAGTTCATCGACTATTAACAAACGGACCATTCTGTGGGGGATGCTGATAGTGGGGGGGCACATTGCACATGTATCAAGGCAGGAGGTACGTGGGAAACCTCTCTGCTTTCCACTTGGTTGTGTTATAAACTGAAAACACTCAAAGGGGGGGGGGGGGAAGCTGGAGATTGCCTCCAGTCCCATGAAACACAGAATGTGCTAGGAAGGCAGAGTGGTGAAACAGGGGGTGGGAACTAAAGTCTCTGGGGACACAGCAGGAGTAAACCCAGGCTGCTGGCCGAGTGCCAGCTCCTTAGTGGAGATGTGAAGTCAGGTGTCAGGGGAGAGGCTGCAAAACCAGAACCACTTGTACAGGCCCCTTTCTTCCCAGCTTCCCCAGAGCAGATGACAGTGCAAACAGTAGCAAGATCTCAGCGAAAATGCAGTCTCTCCGTGTTGTCTGAAATTCTCAGAGATCCCTTAACCTCCCCCCGCCCCAAGGAAAACAGTTCAGACAGGTGTATAAACTAGCGAGCCGAACAGGGAGCCTCAGTACCATGATCCTCTGGGCGAGGAGGCCACCGAATGCCCCTCAATACAGACTCACCTGCCTGCTCCTAATAGGGGTGCCTCTCCTTCACGAGAGTCCTATAAAATGCATAAATATTCCTCAAGGAACTGAGAGAGCGTCTAACAGTCTTTAATAGCTATCATAAAGTGAAGAATAAAACGTGTGAAAGGAGATTGGTCATGATAATAGTGCAAGGTATATGAGAGCAGTGAATTTTCCACCCCCTCCCCCAGCTGAGCTTTACTGCAGAGAGATACTGCCTGGAGTCCGGAGCGTGGCCTGAGGAGAGAAACCATGGAGGGGACATCCAGTGTCTGGCCAGAGAACCCTGGACAGTTGAGCTGCGAGAGCTGAGGGCCATGACCAGCAGACTTGTTTCAGGCAAACAGCAGACTCCAGTCTAGAGCCACCATGATTCTTCATGGCCTGGATGAGTTGAGTCCTAGGCATTTGCATTGCTCATGTATTTTCTGAGTGATTAAGATAAAAACCAGTCTATATTAAATAAGCCTATCACTGAAACAATGTGCCAAGGATACACAGATTCCCCCGTACCCTATGGGGGCCGGAGATTAATCTGTCGACCAGGTTTGCAGCCTGAGTGCTGCCCAGAAACCAGACAAAGACTCTGGGACGTGTCAACAAGCCAGGTATCAAAGGCAGAATACCATGCTGAGACTCTGCAGACCAAGGAAACGTGAGTGTGCTCCAGAGAAGCGTTTGCTAGAATGGGTGCTATGATGGGCCTGCGGTAAACACATAGGAGCCGTGGCACATGCGGGGATGACCCAGTTGGCAGGAGAGCCCACAGCTAACAGACAGCAAAGCCTCTAGCTGGTGTGTTGGCATGCAACAGGGGTTCAATCGACAGCAGCCCTTGGCAGCTACAGCACTTAATGTCTACAGAGATGCTCCACCTGCCAAGAACTGCTGTCGATTAAGCCCCTACTGCATGCCAGGATACGAGCTGGGGCTTTGCATGTATAATCGCATTCAGTCCTCACAGTGCTGAACTTGAGTCTAACCACACTGGCCCACGGGTACACACAAGACCTAAGTTGATGAAATAACATCCAGGCAAGAGAGTCTGGCTTCGCGCACTTGTTCCTGCTCCTCACCGTGGTCTAGAGCCTACTGGCCTCCCAACACTTAGGCTTCACCCTGTCGTCTACTTCCTCCTGTGCCTTGATGCCAATGGATGGCTTCTCACATCTGAGCCCTGGGATCTTCAGGACACAAGGCTCTCTGCTTCTCAGGCTCACCCCACCCATGTAACCTAGCTCTCATTCAGGGGTCCCTATCCCAGGGTTTTCCTGACCCTCTGGGGTCTCAGTCCAGCCCATCCTGCTCACAGTGATGTACGGTCTAAGGAAACACATCACCCTCTGCCAGGCTGACTAAGCAAAGCTGTGGGCGGCTTCACTGCCGCAAGTCAACTGGCAAAACTTTGGCTGACATCTCACTGCACAGAAGTCATATCCTAACAGAGACTGGGTGTGGGCAAGGGGAGAAGAGGAAAGCTTGTCAAGTTTTTCTCTCAGACAGGGGACACCTGACGGTACTTAGCATGCGAGTAGGTGCATGCCAAGTCGCTCAGTCATGTCTAACTCTTTGCGACCCCATGGACTGCAGCCTGCCAGGCTTCTCTGTCCGAAGGATTCTCCAGGCAAGAATACTGGAGTATTCTTGAGTGGGTTGCCATGCCCTCCTCCAGGGGGTCTTCCTGATTCAGGAATTGAACCTGCGTCTCTTTCATCTCCTGCACTGGCAGGCAGGTTCTTTACCACCAGCACTACCCCGACAGTGCTCAAAACAGATAACCTCAGATTTTTATGTGATCCAATGTCATCCTGAATAAATTCAGCAGCAGACAAGACATGAAAAATAAATCAAACACAGAAGGACTGGAATAGAAAAACAAAGTCATCAGTATCCCTAGATGACGATCTTCATGGAAAACCTGAAAGAATCTATAATTATTAGAATTAATAGAAAACTAGCAAAATCATTGGACCTGAGAGCAATAGACAAAAATAAATTATATTTACTCTATCAATTACATATAAATGAACTTTTATAGATTCCATTTATAATAGCAACAAAATGCATAAAGGACTTAGGCACCTCTAACAAAAGATACTCAAGACCTTTGTGGGAGAGATTAAAAAGATTTATTGAAAGACACTGAGGAAGACCTAAACACATAAAGAAATAGATGGAGTTCATGGGCTGAAAAATTCAATATCATAAAAATATCAAGTTCAGAAGAATTGGCCTATGGATTCTATGCGATTCTAATAAAGATTCCCAACAAGGTTTTTAGTGCAACTTGACAAGTTGACTTATAAATAAATGAATAAACACATACACACCTACCTCAAAACTCACATAATTTTCAACTTGCTCAAAAGAAGACAAATGTAAATTAAAACTACATGGAGATACCAACTCTCACCCAAAATTTTTCTGAAAAAAATACTTCCATACACTTGGTGAGAACTCAAAATGATATTAACGCCACAGAGGGAAAATCTTACAGAAGTAAGACTGATAAAGTTGAATGCAATCATCAACCTGAGAACCATACGGTTCATGCACATGTCTGTCTGTCTGTATGTTATATAAGCGCATATTCCCTATTTCTGTCCATTCTAACAGTCCAGAAACAATGACTAACTTACTAGCAATAAAGCCTCCTAATGCAGAGACTAGTTTTTCTGAATAACATTTTGCACTAATATGAACCAGGACTTTTGGACAAATGGCTAATTCTAGGTCTGGAGTTGAAAATGCCAAAGATGAGCTTGGAATATTTTTTAATTTCTGATTTCAGAAAAACAAACAAAACAACTGGGTTAGGTGAAAAATAAATTGCAGGATCCAACTTGAAGCAGCCCCCATGGCCATAGATGGGACAATTTGGACATCAGTGAGAATAATAACTATAAGGGACTAAAGCATGAAGATTTAACCCAAGGATATATTTTTTAAACTTTTTATTTTGTATTTGGGTATACTAGATAAACAATGTTGTGATAGTTTCTAACCCAAGAACTTGTAATACTTTTTAAAATGTATTTGTTACCTTTGGAGGAAGCCATTCAAAAACTGGTAAAGAAAGAAGCAACTGACATTGCTCAGTGTGGATAACTGATTCTTGTCCAACTTGTCCTATTTTCCTTCATAAAATGTACCTCCAAATAACTAACAGTTGGAGGAAATTATCTCTATAAAATAATTCCAGCCTATCAGGAGGAAAGAATGATAGAATTCAAATGCTGCCATTTTGTAATCCCTAGCGTTTAAGCATGATGATCCATGGTCACTGTTAGCACAAGAGAGAAGCAACTAAAGACTGTACATCCCCTGCTGGAAGTGCATGCTTTCTAAAACTATCAGGTAGTCTGGCCTCTCTCCCTCCCCAAAATGAACTTGAATCTTATCAAGTCTCTTTTCTATTTATAAGAAATAGATGCAACAGAGGCAACATCCTAAATGACGCTAAGGTAATGTAACAGCAAAGCCCTAACCACGATAAACTCTTGGAATGGACTTTACCCGAACTTGATTCAAACAAACAATTTTCAAAAATATGAAAGAGTTTGGGAAATCAACTTTGTTAACAGAGTATATGAGGACATCCACTTTTAGATCATATTTTATGCACATTTTAATAAGTTATTAAATAGGCAAACAGGAACAAAAAGGGAGGGGAAACTGCCCCATCGGTCAGCAAGAATTACTAAACGGATAAGGTGGTATTGGTGCAGTGGTTGACAAACTGACTAAAGGAGCAAAATAGAAAGTCAAAAAATAGACCCATTATATATATACACATAACTTTTTTTAAGAAGCTGATTTTTCAAGTAAGTAGGAGACAGTAGGACTATTTCATTGGTGCTGGGACAGCTGAATTGATTATCCACATGTAAAATAAGCCATTCAAGAAAAAAAAGAATAGACTGATCATTTTAAACTGCACTAAAATTAAAAACTTCAGGTGTCAAAAGACACTTAAAAGAAGGTAAGACAATAGCTCAAACAGGGAAAGACATCTGCCAGATATATATGAGGTCAAATAATTAGAATCCAGAATATATTGATATTTAAGTCCTAAAAAATCATGAGAAAGAGACACAGCATCCAACTTAAAACTATGGAAAAGACCTGAATGGGTAGCCTCAAAAAAGAGAACTAGAATGGCTAATGAACTTTTGAAAAGATACCTCATTATGTAATCAAGAAAATTTAAGTTGAAAACAAGATGGAAAGTATTTTCACACCCAATTAAAGAATCTGACAATATAAAGTGCCAGAGAAGATATACATTAATGGGACTTAATCCTCTCTCTAGTAGTGTATAAGATTTGACTCAAACACTTTAGAAAGCAATTTGGCATCAGCTAGTACAGTTTAGTTCGAGTTTTACATATGGCCTGGTAATTTTATTCCTAGGTATACTGCATGTGCACCCAGATATGGTTACAAGACTGTTTAGAGCACTTGTTTTTCTAGAAAAGATGAGAAACACCACGTTCATTAAAACGAAAATGGAGAAATAAATTGTGGTATGGTTCAACGAGGGGCTAGAAAACAACAGTGAAAATTAACAAAGGATCTGTACACAAATCTAATAGCAAGAGAGAAAAAGCAAGTTGCATAAGGATATCTAACTGCATGATAGAATTTTTATAGACTTAAACCAAAAAAATAAACCATGGTATTCTGAAGGAGACCAGCCCTGGGATTTCTTTGGAAGGAATGATGCTAAAGCTGAAACTCCAGTACTTTGGCCACCTCATGCAAAGAGTTGACTCATTGGAAAAGACTCTGATGCTGGGAGGGATTGGGGGCAGGAGGAGAAGGGGACAACAGAGGATGAGATGGCTGGATGGCATCACTGACTCGATGGGCGTGAGTCTGAGTGAACTCCGGGAGTTGGTGATGGACAGGGAGGCCTGGCGTGCTGCAATTCATGGGGTCGCAAAGAGTCAGACACGACTGAGTGACTGAACTGAACTGAACTGAATATACTGTTCAGGAGTATATACATGTATGGCAACCATCTAAAGAAAGGCAGGAGAATGACACATATAAGACCCAGCAAAGTGCTTACGTTTGTGAGAGGGAGGCCGAGCTTCAGTGTGTTGGTCTTGCATAGTTTTTTTACATCAAATTTTGGATTCACAGATGTTCATTATTACATTTCACAATTTACATACTTAACATATTTGTTTTTGAAGCTAAGAAATGGTCTGGGTTGAATGGCAAGGCCAACTCATTCAGGACTGACATGCATCTGGTTTCTGCATGCAAGACACAGTCTCGGCTCTGGGAGGAGATAAAGATGCTGTTCCCAGGACTGACAGCACAGCCGGAAGGGCCAGCATACCAAGTGGGTCTTGCCAAGACAAACAGATGTTGCCAAAGATGTGAGGTTAAGAAGGAATTTTTTCTGGGCTGGCTGGAAGCAATGTCTGAAGTTAAGTTTTCATTCATTCCAGAGATGCTGCACCATCTTTGAGAAGAAAACAATGGAATCTCTCCTCCTGGCAGCCAAGGCCTGTTTGCAGCTGGATGGCCTATATCAGATGTGTGAGCCCCATCTGTTCCCACAGACCCTCTGCAGTACCTGCTTCAAAGGTCAGTGCCCCCAGCTGTGCAAGACCTCAAAGGAATGACTGAGGGACTTCCAGTCTCCAATGCTAGGGGTATTTTTGACACTGAAACCACCCTGAGCATCCTTCTGAGTGCCGCAGCTATGAGATAAGCAAGATAAAGTGTTGGCCCTTCAGCACACCTAGTGGGAAAGCAAGAGGCAGAGGAGGAGGCGCCTACAGGGGAGACGGGCTGTTACAGTGAGACCTGAAAATGTAGTTCAGGGAAACTCCCAGATGGTGCAGGGGTAAAGAATCTGTCTGCCAACGCAGGAGACGCAAGAGACAAGAGTTCGATTCCTGGGTTGGAAAGAGCCCCTGGAGGAGGAAATGGCAGCCCACTCCAGTATTCTTGCCTGGAAAATTCCATGGACAGAGGAGCCTGGTGGGCTTCAGTGCAAGGGTCGCAAAAGAGTCGGGACATGACTGAGCACCCACACCAGACCACGTGCTCCCAGCTACACTGCTGTACCAGACGGTTTTCAACTCTCAAAAACAAGAGTGATGCCCGAACATTTTCTCTCCGGCTCCTCCAAGTTTTCTTATGATTTCTTGCAAAATAAAAAGAAATCAATCATCCTTAAGTCTCCAATGTCGGCGATGATGTCAGGGGAAAGAATGACGACGAGAAGGTTTTTCACAAATCTGGAAGAAGGATGGATCCAGAGACAAGTCTGCACACATCAGCAGGCCTCCTCCAGTTCCCGGCCACTTGACGTTCTGCGCTGGATTCATTCATTTTGTTCTCAGACAACCCGGCCGATGAATTCAGGAAGAAGTTGGTGTAATTTTGTGTGTGTTGAAGCCCATTTCTTTCTCCTGGCTGGGGATATCAGAAGCCCTTTTAAGTGGGGAAGAAAGAGGAGAAGGGAGGAGACACAGCTGGTCAGCCTCTGGCAGCCAGATGTTCAGGACCAGTGGGGCAAAGGTCATTGCCACCATAACTGAGGCCCGGCGAGTGGCCAAGGATCTAGGAGGCAGGTGAGATCACGAGAATTTGAGCAAGCATGTTATGAGCAGCCACGTCTGGTAAGACCACAGAACCCTCCACAGTCTCAAGAGTAGGAATCACAGGGAAGCTCTAAAGATGGAGTGTGCAGATGAGACTAGAACAGGACAAGTCACTGAAAATGTGTACGAGGGGCGGCCATGGCCCCAGCCCCCTCCCCATGCAGTCAGGTGGTTGCCCTCTCCACCGTCCAGCTGAAGGCTCTGCTAGTACTGCTTACTGGAGATAATGAGTCACAGGGGCTCAGGACTTAGTCAACAGGGACAACCTGGGGATGAGGACAGGCACACTCTGAAAATAGGAAGAATGAGAAGCTGATATCCGGAGCAGGGAGATCAGGACCACCCAGACCAGCCTGATTCCCCAGAAGAAAACTCTTCCCTGAGCAAAGTGACCAGTCTAAGAGATCAGGCCCATAGCACTGACATTTGGGCTCCTGGGGAATGAGTGACAGGGGGTAGGGTCTAGGACAGGGGCAGAAACAAAGGCATTTCCAGGTCTAAGCTCCATGTCTAGATAGCCAGCCTCAGCTGACACGCCTGGCCCCTCCACATTTATCCTCCTGACCAGTCATCTGACCTTTCCCTCAAACAAGTGTAGACAACCAAGAATCTCCAAGCACTTGAGGGAAGTCTCTGCTCACAAATAATAAATAAGCGAACAAAGAGATACAAAAAGGAAAAACAATCACAGTTGTAATATCCTTCGAGAGATAAGAAAATACTACATCCATAAAATAGCAATTGTACTTTGTTTAAAAAATAATAACAAGAATAAATAAAACTTGTCAAATACAACCAAAATTGGAAGAGGAAAAGTAAAAAAATGCTAGACAATCAATTCACAGAAACAATATTTGAGTGCTAGGCATTCTCGAAAGAAAAGAAAAACAGAAAAGTATCAAGGAAATGAAAGAATGTCCCCAAAGGACATGTATTTCCAGATTGAAAGGATCCTTTGAAAGCTGAGCTCAGTGACAGCACAGAGATCAATACAAAGGAACATCATTGTGAAATAGCCCAACACTACTGAGAGAGAGAGAAAATACTGAAAGTTTCCAGAAAGAAACAGCAGGTCACAGACAAATCTACTGTCTATGTCATCAACAGCAATACTGGAACCCAGAAGATAATTCAAAACTGGGAATAAAACTAGATACTTGCAACCTAGGACACTATACCCAGCTAATGAGCAATCTAGTGTTCAGGAAGGAAAATAGGTCTTCCTGAGTGACAGATTTTATTTTCTTGGGTTCCAAAATCACTGCAGATGGTGACTGTAGCCATGAAATTAAAAGACACTTGCTCCTTGGAAGAAAAGCTATGACAAATCTAGACAGTGTATTAAAAAGCAGAGACGTCACTCTGCCAACAAAGGTCCATATAGTCAAAGCTACTGTTTTTCCAGTAGTTGTGTACAGATGTATGACTTGGACCATCAGGAAGGCTGAGCATTGAAGAATTGATGCTTTTGAACTGTGGTGCTGGAGAAGACTCTTGAGAGTCCTTTGGACGGCAAAGAGATCCAACTAGTCAATCCTAAAGGAATCAGTTCTGAATGAATATTCATTGGAAAGACTGATCCTGAAGCTGAAGCTCCAATACTTTGGCCAGGTAATGCGAAGACCCAACTCATTAGAAAAGACCCTGATGCTGGGAAAGATTGAGGCAGGAAAAGAAGGGGGTGACAGAGGATGAGATGGTTGGGTGGCATCACCAATTCAACGGACATGAATTTGAGCAAACTCCTGGAGACAGTGAAGGACAGGGAAGCCTGGTGTGCTGCAGTCTATGGGGTCGCAAAGAGTCAGACACGGCTGAGTGAGAACAACAACGAGACCTGCGCAGTCTTTCAAAATGAATCATCATGCATTTTGAGAGGAAGTTACCTATCCAGTGAGGAAGTGATCAAAACTGGAGAGGAGGGTGGGATCCAAGAAGCAGAAGATGGCACACAGGAAATGGAAGGGAGAAGCGGAGGTCCTCCCAGGCTGAGATGGGTGTGGCGGGCTCTAGAGCCAAGGAGAGCATACCACCCAGCAGGCTCACCTTCCAGAAGGCACAGCCAGCCTGGGAAGCTGGAGCCAGGAGCTCCAGGAGCCAGGCAAGGGCACATACAATCTGGACAAAACACACAGCTGCAGAAGAAGGTCAACAGGATCAAAAGACAGCGCATGGCTCACTGTGAATAATATTTCCATGATCACAAAATGGGCGATAACTAGGTTAGGAAAATTGAAGGAGGGGAATATGCGTGTGGGTGGGTGTGGGATGGTGGGAGAAGGCAGAAGAGGGCTGAACCCTCATATTCCATGGCAGGAAGCCCCCAGATCACGCCTAATATGGCACACATGAAAAATAAAGCAGAGGTGTGGCCCTTAGAAATGTAAAGCTGAACACAGACAGAAGCAGCTAGGAGCTGAAAGTGCTGCCTCCAGGGAACAGGAAGCAGGTGAGAAGGAACTGGTTGGAGGCCTGCTGTTTTTTTTATTAAGAGTCTAGAAGATCTGACATTTTAATCTATTCCTGTGACAGAAGTTAAAATATTCATATTTAAATTTTACACAGCACTTCTATCCACCCACACACACATACACCCCTTACCCCTACATACACACAAACCTCACCCCTACACACACACCCCTCACCCCTACACACACATCCACACACACACACACAGACAGCCCTACACACACCTCTTACACCCATCATGAGCCTGTGAACATCACAAGGCAATCTGAGAAGTGGAGAAAGCCCACAGGCACTGACAGGACAGAAGCCGGGTCAAGTTCAACTTGAACTCACAGGGAACCCCCTTGCCTGTGGTGCACCCAGAGAGCGTGGGGCCCACGTGAACTCCGCTCGGCTTCACATCTCATCAGGGGCTGACAAGCACCACCTCACTTCTCACCATTGTCATTTCTGGATGCTTCTCTCTTAATATCTGAAGGTTTTGGACCATAAAATCCAGCATTCTTTTATAATATAGAACATCAGTCTCGCCCAAGTGGAGTGTGTAAAATCTGGTAATGAGGTACGATAAATCTACTTTTTGTGAAGATTTGGGGTATATAATCCCCATATTTAATTAACATGCCTGAAAGTACACAAAGCAGCCTGGTTTCAACCCAGTTCTTGCTCATCCTCATACTGATCACTCTGCCCAATGGCTAGGGAGTTGGCACTGCCAGGGAGCCAACCCAGTGAAGACCCCCAGAGCGGCTCCTCTCACCCACTCTAGGTCCAGGCAGCTAACAGTCCCCGATGCTTGCAGCCTCTGCACCTGGAAACTACGTTCAGGAATCGGCACAACCCACATCAGGGCTGAGCGGTCTCCTCTGGGTGTAGAGGTGAGGACACAGTGAGAGGCAGGAACTCCGGAGCCTCCCCAGGGGTGGCTGAGACCCATCCCAGGCGCTCCTGACCCTTCTCTCGCCTCATTCCCTGGTTCTTGGCCTGGGCTCCCTGCATCCCCTTGATAGGATCTCTTTCCCCCCTTGATGATGTTTGTTCTTTGATGCACTGTCATACTCCCCACTGCCCATCCCAGGAGTATAACTGATGGAGGGGAGGGAGGCAGTCAGTGGTTA
>SJXQ01002732.1:437601-536871 GCA_006408695.1 Aepyceros melampus
ACTTTTCTTCCAAGGAGTAAGCGCCTTTTAATTTCATGGCTGCAGTCACCATCTGCAGTGATTTTGGAGCCCAAAAAAACAAAGTCTGACACTGTTTCTACTGTTTCCCCATCTATTTCCCATGAAGTGATGGGGCCAGATGCCATGATCTTCGTTTTCTGAATGTTGAGCTTTAAGCCAACTTTTTCACTCTCCTCTCTCACTTTCAACAAGAGGCTTTTTAGCTCCTCCTCACTTTCTGCCATAAGGGTGGTGTCATCTGCATATCTGAGGTTATTGATATTTCTCCCGGCAATCTTGATTCCAGCTTGTGTTTCTTCCAGTCCAGCGTTTCTCATGATGTACTCTGCATATAAGTTAAATAAGCAGGGTGACAATATACAGCCTTGACGTACTCCTTTTCCTATTTGGAACCAGTCTGTTGTTCCATGTCCAGTTCTAACTGTTGCTTCCTGACCTGCATACAGATTTCTCAAGAGGCAAGTGAGAAAGTGAAAAACAGGACCTTAATTTTCCCATTGTCGGCTAAGAGAACTCTTGTCCAAACATCACACAACACACACACTCACACACACACACACTCACACACACACACACTCTCACTCACACACACACACTCACACTCACACACAGACTCACACTCTCACACACACTCACAGTCACATACACACATCTTTCACCTGGGAACCTGAGAAACCAGTCACACTAACTTCAGGGCTCAGCGGTACCAAATACATGTGTCTTACAGGCAGTGTGGGCAAAGAATCATTTTGACCTGTTTAATCAACATAAAAGGGAGAAAATATAAGATGGAAATGGATATTCAGACTTTCTTGGCTCCCTAAAGATAGATACACCCATAACAGAATCTTCAGTTTTGCTGCATGTGGTGAAGAAAGAAAAGAAATATCAACAGGTGAAGATTAAAAAATTCCTGAATTTCTTTGAAATCAGGAGGTCAAAAATTACAGCCCATGGACCAAACCAAGCCCATTTCCTGTTTTTACAAAGTTTTACTGAAACAGCTATGCCCATTCACTTCCTCTGGCTGCCTTCAATTTACAAAAACAGAGCTGAGCCATTGTGAAAAAGAACATATAGCCCCCAAACCTAAAATATTTGCTACGTGGCCCTTCACAGAAAGGTTTGATGATCCTTTCTTTAAATAATGGAGAAATCTAAGAGCCCAAGAGAGAGAAGGAAAACCAGAGGATCACAGCCTGAGAGGGGAGAAGAAAGAAAAGAAAGCTGATGGAGAGAGAGGGAAGGAAGTAGGGGTGGGGGGATTCAACAGCTGCCTTGAAGAGCAACTGGAAACTGAGACATTAAGATGGATTTTTAGAGTTTCACTGTGGAATGTGCAGGAATGTATTCCCTTGGCCCCTCTGAGAAAAAAGCTTTGGTTAAAAAAGAATCGGCATTATTTTTCAAAACTTTCAGAATGTATTTGTTATTTTTTACTGATGTCAAGTTCTGTGAGATTTGCCTACAGTCAGAAGGTGCTGATGGAATACAGGAACAATCTGAGGAAGGTCAGTTACATTTGGGTTAAGGGGGAAAAAAAGTTTATAGCAAAGACTACTAATAAATGTAGAGAAGTTGACTGAGACCACAGCCCCCTCTCTCTTCCCAGTGCCACGCCACCCTGGCTGTGAGATGACTGTTGATGAGAGGAATCCACAGCGGGCTCACTGCAGTGCTGACACTAACACAGAAGCACTGGGTGTGGTTTCAGACGCTTCCTGTTCTCTGCCTCACTGAACCTGGAAGAGAACCCAAGCAGGGTGCAGTGTTATTACCCCATTTCACAGATAAGAATGGAGGCTCAGGGAAGGCAAGTGGCCACCGATAGTGCCGAAGTAGAGACATAAACCTGACTCCAAGGACACACTGCTGGTTGGTCTCCTTCCCCACTCTGAGAGGGTTCCAGGCCACACGTTTACCCAGAGATGCCAGCCAGATGTCCGCCCATTGTCCAAGTCTATCAGCCCTCACAGACCAGCTCCCAGGATGTCCTGCAGGTGTAGGAGAAGGGGCCAATCCTGATTCTCACCCTCTAAGCCCCATGTTCCTCCTCCACTACTGTTTCCTTCCTGTTACCTTCCTTTTCTGGGGACCCCTTTTGTTTCCTGTACCACACCATGCTGTCCTGCCAATGTTCCTTTATTTCCCACTCCCTTTCCACAGCATTATCCTTATGTATTCACCCTGAAGGAGGGTATGACAACCCACTCCAGTACTCTTGCCTGGAAATTCCCATGGACAGAGAAACCTAGACGGCTACAGTCCACGGGGTCATGAAGAGTCAGACATGACTAAAGCAACTTAGCACATTCACTGGCCAGAAATGAAGACTGTTTATAAAGACACATATAGCACAATCACAAAATATTAGGGGTCAGTGAGAAATGTTTGCTTAGAGAGAAAATACAGAAGAACTGACCCTGATAAAACAACGCATTCCATAAAATCTTGTGTTGTCACAAGAGGTCAATCAACAGACACTTTGAGTTTCCTAGCAGCCAGCCCGAAGAGGAAATCTATGTCCACACAAGTAAAGCTATGTGATTTTTTTTTCCCCATGAGAGGCAGAAGTATTCCCTTTCTAAAATAAGAAGAACTTCATGCTGCCTAAAAAAGACCCTGATGTTGGGAAAGACTGAAGATAGGAGGAAAAGGGGATGACAGAGGATGAGATGGTTGGATGGCATCACCGACTCGATGGACATGAGTTTCAACAAGCTCCAGAGTTGGTGATGGACAGGGAAGCCTGTGGTGCTGCAGTCCATAGATCGCAAAGAGTCGGACACAATTGAGCAACTAAACTGAATTGAACTGAAAACAAGAAAGCTCCTTCTCCCCAGGGTCCTTCTCAGAGGACACCATGGTATGAAATGAACATGATCATCAGTAACATTTTAGAGTCAGTCCTCTGAAAATTCTCACCAGGCCCTTCCTTCTTTACTCAACACATTCAGCAATATTTATTCAACAGTTAACAGATACCTGTTGAGTGCCTACTATGAGCCAGGCACTGTTTGAAGGATCAGGAGCTCACTGAGGAACAAGAGAGGCATTGGCCCTGCTCCCACGAGGGCTGGTGGTGGTACCATTAAATGCTATCAAACCAAAGATCCAGTAAAAGCATTCAAACTGGTGGGTAGGGACATGGGGGAAGAGTATAAATGTCACATTTCAGATGTGTAGCTTTCAGAGATCTAAAGACGCTGGGTGTGAGATACTAGAGATAGGTCACTGGGCTAGGTGTGGTTTATAGCCTCAGATTCCAGAATCCTAGTACACACAAATAGATGTCTGCATACATACACAATGATACAGACAGACAACATGATGCATATTAGAAACCTGCTCCTCTCCCTACTGCCTTGCACAAGCCTGCTTGCCCCTGCAGGGTTCCAAGTGCTGACTTAGCAATGGGTGGAGGGACCAGATCCTTTAAGCAATTCCCCACCAGAAGGGAGCAGATTCTTGAACCTTGACTGTGTTGTAATACGAACACTTTTTTTTAAAGGAGTAAAACTGTTCCTCAATCATCTGGAACAGATGCTAGGGACCAGCAACTATTTAGTGGAGATTTTTCTCCTCCAATTTGAGATTTCAAAGGAAAAAACCATACATCTCAGAAATTTTAAGGTTAAAAAAAAAGTAGGGGACCCGTCCTCAGTCATCTCTCTCTAGATCTAAGACTCTGGCTCTCTTCAATTCTCAGGGAGATCGAATGCAATTCATTCTGGCAGGCGAGAGCCAGAAATTCCACAAGTGTCTGCACTGCCAAGGATGGACATTTTATCAAGTGAACAATACCCGGAAGGTTTCAGGCATCTCAGTTTGCAATCTGTCGATTTGGAACTTGGAAAAGGGTGGAGGTGGGGGCCTGAAAGCTGAGATCCTATATTTGAAAAAGAGATAAAAGTTCAAAGTGATCCCATGAGGAAAGACTTAATTTTAAACTCAGCCAGAGAATGTAAGAAAGAAGGAAAATGGGGATTAAAAAAAAAAAAAAAAACTCACAGAAAAACACATACCCCTGATGTGCTTCCACAGGAAGTGAGGCAGGACTATCTTTCCGTGGTGGAGCCGCACTGTGTCTGTTGCTGAAACTCCAATACTTTGGCCACCTCATGCGAAGAGTTGGCTCATTGGAAAAGACTCTGATGTTGGGAGGGATTGGGGGCAGGAGGAGAAGGGGACGACAAAGGATGAGATGGCTGGATGGCATCACCGACTCGATGGAAGTGAGTTTGAGTGAACTCTGGGAGATGGTGATGGACAGGGAGGCCTGGCGTGCTGCGATTCACGGGGTCGCAAAGAGTCAGACATGACTGAGCGACTGAACTGAACTGAACTGAACAGCTTGAGTGTTTGTAAAAGGGATGCTACAAACATAAACCACAATTCCTGTCTAAATGCTTGCAGTACATTAGAACTCTGGGCTCTGGAAACAATCAGGATGTCAAATTTCACCTCTCACCACACCCAAATGAAATATCAAAACAAACAAACAAGGGAGAATAGGGAGAGCTCACACTGGGGAATTCTGCTTCCAATTAGCTCAGAGTCCAGTGTGAGCACCATTCCTTGCAGATAAGCAGAGTCAGGCCACCACAAAAGTCACCATTCCTTGAGATGCAAAAAGAAGAAAGCCAGGGAGAAAGAAAACAATTAATAACAAGAGTATCGGCTTTGTGCCAGACACTGCGTTTGTTATCCATCACTAATAACAAATTATCCTGACATCTAGCAGCTTAATCACATTTATTTTTCCAGTTCCGCTGGGTACCTCTGGCTCACGGTCCCCTACAGGCTACAATCCAGTATCTGCCATCACTGGAAGGCTCCATGGGGGAAAGAGCTTTTTCCAAGTTCACCACCATGGCTGCTGGCAGGCCTCCAGTGCTTACTGGCTGTCTGCTAGAGACGTCGGTTTCTTGCCACATGGGCCTCATCTTGGGACAGCTCATAACAAGGCAGCTGGCCTCCATCAGAGCCAGTGAGGGAGGGAGCTTAACAAGGTGCCCGAGATGGAAGGCACAGCCTTTTTGTGACCTCACCTTGGAAATAACATCCCATCATTTCTGTTATATTCTTTTCATTAGAAGCAAATCATTAAGTCTGGCCCATGTTCAAGACGAGAGGATCATAGACGAGCACCACCAGTAGAACTTAGGGATTACTAGGGACCATCTTAGACACTGCCAATCACTCAGGGTCAGGCTTTTCAGATTCCTTTACTGAAAACAAACAAAACACTGAAGAAAGTATCTGAGGCAGAATCAGGATTCAAATGAAAGAACCTATATGCTCCCTGCAACATTACACAAAGGGAAGCCGCTAGCTACAAAGGGGATTTTCTTCCACTCACTCCTTTAATGGTTTCCTTCCATCACAGAGGAAATCACCTTTTTTTTTTTTTTTAAAAGGACTGACATAATATCCAGTGTGGCACAATAGTTTCCCACAGATACGTTTTTTTGATTTGTTGCACAGGTTCCTTACATGAGGGCTTTTCTCTGGTGGCTTAGACAATAAAGAGTCTGCCTGCAATGCAGGAGAACTGGGTCCAATCCCTGGGTTGGGAAGATCCCCTGGAGGAGGAAATGCAACCCACTCTCATATTCTTGCCTGGGAAATCCCATGGATGGAGAGTCTGGAGGGCTGCAGTTGATGGGGTTGCAAAGAATCAGACACAACTTTGTGATTCAACAACAACAGAGCTTTGAGTCAGACAGCCATCACCAACCAGTTGAAAGGTGTTAGGTAATCACTCCTCCAATCTCAGCCTCCTTTTGCTCACCTGCAAGAGTGGGATCATAGTCATGCCTACAGCACAATGTGAGGTTAAAAACTCCAGAGTTCCCTAGGTGTGTGCTAGTTAATACTACTTTAAAAAATGCTAGTCTTTATGTTCAAACTAAAGGATTAGTAAGTATCAAGATAGTATTAGATTTGCCTTCTAGAAAGAGAAAAAGCAAGGGCCTCAGATGCCAGGTAAGACTGATGCTGTGAAACACAAAAGTCATGGAAAGAATATTAAATCCACACATAAAAAGAATGAGTGGAATGTTTTCTTTCTAGCCATGAAGAGATAACTGATACCAGATTTTGCTTCCATTGCAAATAACTAGAAAACTGGACAGGACACACTAAATAACTGATTTCAGATGTGGGTAACAGGCAGAACAGGATGCTAGGCTTGAGGGAAGCGAAACACATGAGGTGAGGCCCAGCCTTCTGCCTGGGTGATGCCTCAGGGCACAGGGGTACGGGACCAGGAGAGGAAATCGAAGGGGAACACGATACATCAGTGGGGTGAGAGCTGAAGGTGACTGAGATGGCTGGAAGTTTTAGGGCAGGTACTGAACAGAAATTATCAAAGGAGAGAAACTCCAAAATTTTGCGTAGGAGTCCTCTTGAGTCTTTGGCCAAATACTAAGTACTGAATGCACAGAGCAAGACTCCAGAACGCCAACTCAACACTAATGAGAGGAAAGAACTTCTGAAAAACTCTGAGTGGAACTCCCCAGGGTCACACAGGGCCAGGAGTTCCAACCAGTGAGAGCAGAGAGACTTTGCTAAACACCAAGGGCATTCAGTAGAGAGACTAAAAGGGCCATCCATACCTTACAAACAGGGTTAATCTAACCCTAGATCCACCCAAAGCTTTTTAAAGTCGTGGGTAAGTTAAAAGCTCCTCAAGTCAATTCACTTTCTGCTGGGGGAAAAAAAAAAAAACAGCACTGTCAAACAGACATCAAAATCTAGACATCCAAGAATGTAGCATCCATAAAGTAGAGTATACAATAAAAACAATCTGTATTTAAAATGGGCTTCCCTGGTGGCTCACACAGTAAAGAATCTCCCTGCAATGCAGAAGACCCAAGTTCGGTTCCTGGAACAGGAAGGTCCCCTGGAGAAGAAAATGGCTACCCACTCCAGTATTCTTGCCTGGAGAATTCCATGGACAGAGAAGCCTGGCAGGCTACAGTCCATGGGATCGAAAAGAATCAAACACGACTGAGTGACTAACACACACACACACACACACACACACACAATTTAAAATGGATAACCAAACAAAAGACCTACCATATAGCACATGGAACTCTGCTCAAAGTTATGCGGCAGCCTGGATAGGAGGGGAGTTTGGGGGAGAATGGATACATGTGTATGTACAGCTGAGTGTCTTCACTATTCCTCTGAAACGATGACAAAATTGTTTGTTAATCAGTTATAGTCCAATACAAAACGAGAAGTCAAAAAGACAATCTATAGACATGCAAAGCAGGAGAAAGTGAGATGCACAAAAGAAAAACCAGTCAGCAGAAACAAACTCAAAAGACAGAGAGGACAGAAAGAACAGAAAATAAAAATTTTAAGTAGCTCTTAAATTTAAGGATATAAAGAAAACCAAAATATAAAGAGAACAAAAGAAAGTCTCAGTTGAATAATGGATGTCATAAACAAGAGACTACCACACACCTATCGGGATGGCAGAAAGTCACAACACTGACAACAAATGCTGATAAGTAGGCAGAGCAGCGGGAACTCTCAGTTGTTGCTGGGAAGGCAAAATCATACAGCCACTTCGGAAAACAGCCGAAAACGCATGTCTAAACCAGAACCTGTGTGCGAGTGTCTGTGTTCTGTGCTGTGCTCACTCACTCAGTCCTGTCCAACTCTTTGGAACTCATGAACTGTAGCCTGCCAGACTCCTCTAGATGGAACCCAGGTCTCCCACATTGCAGGCTGATTTTTTACCATCTGAGCCACCAGGGAAGCCCAAGAACACTACAGTGGGTAGCCTGTCCCTTCTCCAGGAGATCTTCCCGACCCAGGAATCAAACCAGGGTTTCCTGAATTGCAGGCGGATTCCTTACCAGCTGAGCTACTAGGGAAGTACATATGAATGTCTATAGAAGCCTTATCCATAATTGCCAACACTTGGAAGCAACCATGATGTCCTTCAACAGATGGATGAATAAACAAGCTGTGGTACCTCCATACAGTGGAATATCATTTAGCAACAAGAATAAAACAGCCATCAAGTCACGAAAAGGCATGCTGCTGCTGCTGAGTTGCTTCAGTCGTGTCCAACACTTAGCAACCCTATAGATTGCAGCCCACCAGGCTCCTCTGCCCATTGGATTCTCCAGGCAAGAACACTGGAGTGGGTTGCCATGCCCTCCTCCAGGGGATCTTCCCAACCCAGGGATCAAACCCACATCTCTTATGTTTCCTACATCAGCAGGTGGGTTCTTTGCCACTAGCGCCAACCCGGGAAGCCCACAAAAAGGCATGGAGGAATGCTAAATGCACATTTCTAAGTGGATTCCAACTATATTACATTCTGGAAGAGCTAGAACTATGGAAACAGCAAAAAGATCAGTGGTCTCCAGGGCTTTGGAGAAAGGGATGAAAACGTGGGGCACAGGGGATTTTAGGGTGGTAAAACTTCTTTTTGATGCAATCATGGTAGATACAGGCCATTATACATTCATCAAAACCTGTAGGAATGTACAACACAAAGACCGAACCCTAATGTAAACTGGGACTTAGCTAATAATAATGTATCAGTACTGATTCCTCAGTTCTAACAACTTTACCACCCTAATGCAAGGTGTTAACAGAAAAAATTATGTATGGGGAGGGGGGAGTATATGAGAAATCACCATACTTTCTGCATAATTTTTCTGTAAACCTGAACTGCTCTAAAAATAAAATCTATTAAGTAAAAAGAAAACAAATGCTAATTCTAAAACTGAAAAGCACAGTATCTGAAATTTGTTAAACCTACTGAATGGAGGAATGGAAATCACACCCCTGCAGAAGCAGAGATCGGTAAACTTGTAGAGGAAGCTATACAGAGTATCTGAAATGAAGCACTGGAGTTGAAAAGGCTAAACAAAGTGAACAGAATCTCAAACATGAGACCATATCAAGTAACCTAATACACTTGAAGTTATAGTTCCAAAGGAGAGGAGAAAGATTGGGTTAGAGAAAATCAGCAGCTGGAAATTTTCCAAATTTATTGACAAATGAACTCAGAGACAAATATTAACTCAGAGATTGAAATAAGTAGCTCCCAATCAAACTGAGATAAACCAAAGATTAAAATCTTGAAAGCAGCCAGAATGTAGAAACATAATATATAGGATAAAAAAAGAATAGTTTCCACCAACTATTCACCAGAAATAATGCAACTCAGAAAACAATGTCTTTAAGGGATGAAACAAAAACATTGTCTACCTATAATTCTATATCCAGAGCAAATGCCTTTAAAAATTATGGCAAGATAAATTATAAGATAGGAAAAAACTGAAAAAAATTCATAGCTAGAAAATCTATACTATGAGAAATGTTGAAGGAAGTTGTTCAGGAGGAAGGAAAATAATACCAGATGAAATTTTATATTTATACAAAGAAATGAAGAGCACAACAAATAGAAAATATGTGAATAACTATTAAATATTTTCCTCTCATTTCTTGATTTTTTAAAATCAATTAAGTGATTAAAAAATCACTTAAATCAAAATAGTAACAATGTATTTGGGGTTTATAATGTGTAGAAGTAAAATGAAGTGAAAATACAATAGCACAAAAGAATGAGAAAATAGCTTTATGCTGCTGTATGGTTCTTATATTAAATGTGAAGTAGTAAACTATTAAAAGCTACACTGTTATAAGTTAAGGGTATAAACTGTATACCCAGAGCAATCACTAAAAATATAGAACCAGAGTTATAGCTACCAACCCAATCAAGGAGATATAAATCCCTGGAATATGTTCAATTAATTCAAAAGGAAACAAGAAAAAAAAAAATATATATATATATAAACTCAACCACATAATTTAATTAAATGTAAAAGAACTAAACACTCCAATTAAAAGATAATATTCATTAGATTGGATTTTTAAAAAATATCAGGCACTAACTATATCACATACAAAAGTGCACAAAGATGAAAAGACCCATGAAACACTGACTACAAGAAAGTTGGAATAACTATATTAGTATTAAACAATGTAGACTTCCCTCAAGATAAGTACTACCAGATACCTGACTCTTTGTGACCCCATGGACTATACAGTCCATGGAATTCTCCAGGCCAGAATACTGGAGTGGGTAACCTTTCCCTTCTCTAGGGGATCTTCCCAACCCAGGGATCGAACCTAGGTCTCCTGCACTGCAGGCAGATTCTTTACCAGTTGAGCCACTAGGGAAGGCCAAGAATACTGGAGTGGGTAGCCCTTCCCTTTTCCAGCGGATCTTCCCAACCCAAGAATCAAACTGAGGTTGCTGCATTGCAGGGGAATTCTTTACCAACTGAGTTACCAGGGAAGCCCCATTACCAGATATAAAGAGAAACATTTAATAAGGGCAGAAATGTCAATTCATCAAGAAGCTATAACAAACATATTTCTATATAACTGAAGCGAAAATTGACAGAATGGGAAAAATCATAAATTTACAATTAGAGTTGCAGATTTCAATACAATTGACCCTTGAACAACACAAGGGTGAATCCAAGGATAATCTATAGTTGGCCCTCCATATCCTAGGTTCTTCTGCATCTGTGGATCCACTGAATCATGTAACTGTAGTATTTACTATTGAAAAATATCCCTGTACAAATGATAGTTCAAACCTGTCAGCTGTACTTATCATAGTTATGAATCAATAAAATATATTAGCCCAGTGTGCTGCTAGAACAGAAGACCATAAACTGAGTGACTTAAAAACAACAGAAGTTTCTATAGTTCTAGAGTCTGGAAAACCCAAGATGAAGGAACCAACAGATTTGGTATCTGGTAAGGACTCATTTCCTGGTTTACAATCATCTGTCTTTTTGCTGTGTCTTCAAATGGTGGAAGGGGCAAGGAAGTCTCTGAAGTCTCCTTTATAAGGGCATGAATCCCATTCATGAGGGCTACATCCTCATGACCTGATTACCTACCAAAGGCCCCACCTCCTAACACCATTATATTGAGAGAATTTCAACATATGAATTGGTGGGGGGTGGGGGCGTGGAGGGAGCAGGGCTCACATTCTATAGCAACAAGTAAACAAACAAACAAAAAAATCAAGAATATACAAAATGTCAATACAATCAACTCAACCTAATTGATAGTCTATTCAAGTACACATAGAATATTCACCAAGATAGACCATAAAACTTGCTGGCCATAAAACAAGTCTCAAAAGGATTCATATCCTACAGAGTTTGTTTTCTCACAAAATAAAACTTAGAAATTAATGATAAGATTCCAGAAACATCCATAAATATTGGAAATTAAACATTACACTTCTAAATAACCCATAAATTAAAGAAGAAATTATAAAAGGAATTAGAAGATATTTAAATGAGAAAAATAAAAACACAACATACCAAAATGTTGGGATGTTGTGGGATGCGGCTAATACAATGCTTAAAAGTAAACTTGTAGCTCTGAAGATTTATATTAGAAAAGAAAAATAAATATTACCTAAGCTTCAACCTGAAATTATTTCAAAATGAGGAAATTATACTCAAAGTATGCAGAAAGGAAAAAGATAATAATAAAGAATGGAACATGACATAAGAGGAAATAATCAAAATATGAGGAAAAATGGAAATTTTTAAAAAATTGATAAAACCCCAGCTAGGCTGATGAAGTAGACTGAAACACAAATACTCAAGATCGGGATTTAAGGAGAACATATCTCTACAGATCCTACATATCTTAAAATAATAAGAAAATATTATTAACTTCATTCTCATAATCTGAAAACTCGGGCAAATGGACAAATTCCTTAGAACACATTACCAAAGCTGACTCAAGGGGTAGAAAATCTAAATATCCATATACTTATTAAAGAAAGTGAACTTTTATTTATCCTCCCACAAATAAAACTCTAGGTCTAGGCGATTTTCCTGGCAGTTTTATCAGACATTTAAGAAATACTGTCAGTTCTAAACAAACACATTCACAAACCTGAGAACATACTTTCAGCCTTATTTACGAGGCTAGCACAAATCTGATGTCACAACCAGAAAAAAATTCACAAAAAAGAAAACAGCAGGTTAATATACCTCATGAAATTTTCATGAAAAATCCTTAACACAATATTATTCAAATCAAATCCCACTAAATACTACAAAATACAACACAACATGACCACATGAGATTTATCACAGGAATGTAAGGTTGGTTAACAGTCAAATGCCAACTGTTAAATTTGCATGTTAAAAGAATAAGGTGGGTGGTGACTCTAATCATCTCAGCATGTGCTGAAAAATCTTTTGACAATTTAGAGAAGAAAACTTTCAAGCTAGAAACAGAGGAAATATCCTTAACCCTAATATTATCTACTGGAATATATATATTAGAACATATACTCGATAACTAACATTGGATTTAACGCTTTCTCGCTGAGGTCAGTAAAAAGGCTGAAAGGTCCACTGTCACCACTTCTAGTACAGTTTGGAACGGAGGTTCTAGTCAGCGTAATAAGAAAAAGGAATGAAAGATGTGTAAAAGCAATCTAATGCAAAGCTGCCTTCATTTGCAGACTACATAACAGTGTACACAGAAAATACTAAGGAATCAAAAACAAAAAAATTATAGAACTAAGTGAATTTATCAGTATACATCCATAAAACCTAACATTGTAAGATGTCTAGGAAAAAAATAGAAAACTGTTTTTGTGAACTTGAGCTAGACAAACTTTCATATAGCTAAGATACAGAGTTCAGTAACCATTAAAAAACTGCTGCAAGAAGGAGAGAGTGGGATGAATTGAGAGAGCAGCACTGAAGTTATACATTACCATATGTAATACAGATAGCTCCTGGGAAGCTGCTGTGTAGCACAGGGAGCTCAGCCCGGTGCTCTATGATGATCAAGAGAGGTGGGATGGGGTTCAAGAGGGAAGGTATAGGTGTATACTTATGGCTGATTCACATTGTTGTATGGCTAAACCAACACAATATTGCAAAGTGATTATCCTCCAATTAAAAATAAATTTTTAAAAATTACTTTAAAAATTGAAAAGTTGGACTTTATTAAAATGTAATTTAAAACATTTGTTCATCAAAAGACATTTATAATGATTAAACAAGTCAAAAAATGAGGAAAAAACTCAAAAATCTGACAAAGGATATATAGGGATATATATTTTATACATCTATCTCTATGCTTATCTTCTACAATAAAAAAACAACTCATCTAATAAATAATTCAGGGTCTTCCCTGGTAGCTCAGTTGGTAAAGAATCCTCCTCCAATGCAGGAGACCCCAGCTCGATTCCTGGGTCGGGAAGATCCTCTGGAGAAAGGATAGGCTACCCACTCTAGTATTCTTGGGCTTCCCTTGTGGCTTAGCTGGTAAAGAATCTGCCTGCAATGAGGGAAACCTGGGTTTGATCCCTGGGTTGGGAAGATCCCCTGGGGAAGGCAAAGGCTACCCACTCCAGCATTCTAGCCTGGAGAATTCCATGGACTGTATAGTCCATGGGGTTGCAAAGAGTCAGACATGACTGAACGACTTTCACTTCACTTCAAAGTTTGAACAGACACTTCACAAAAAGACATATGCATATGAAAATTTATTCAACATCTTTAGTCACCAGAGAATAGCAAATTAAAGCTGTAATGTTATGACATACCTATAAATTGGCTAAAATGAACCCCAAACTTTTGTGAAGATGTGGGATGCTCAGAAGGCCCGTATGTTGCTCATGGGATTGCAAAATACTACAACCATTCTGGAAAGGGTTCTGGTCGTCTCTTACAGTGTTAAACATACATTTAGTCTATAACCAGCAATTTCACTGTAAGGTATTATGTAAGAAAACTGAAAGCACCTCTCCACAAAAAAGTCTTCTACAAAACTTAACTAGCAGCTTAATCACAACAGCCAAAAACTGGCAGCAGCCCAGCTGTTCATCAAGAGGTGAAAGAGTGAAGAAATTGTGGCGTATTCATTCAATGAAATAGTACTCAGCAATGATGATGAACAAATCGCTGATAGACAAAGCAAAAGTATTACACTAAGAGAGAAGTCTTCACACAAACATATATATTGCCTGATTTCCTTCAGAGAAAGTTCTTAGAAAAGGTAAAACTAATCTTTGGTAAGAGAAATCAGGATAGTAGTTATTTCTGAGAAAGCAGGATGACTAGGAAAGGGCACCGTGGAGCTTTCTGGGGTTGTTGAAATATCTTGATAAGAGTGTGGCTTACATATTTGTAAGATCTGTACATTTCACTGTATTTAAATCTTAATTTTATGAAATCTTTAACTTTTATTTGTAGAAACTGGTGACTTTAAAATCATCTTGAGAACCCAGAAGAGCTAAACAATCTTGAAACAGAGTAAGATAAGGACTTATACTGACAGATTTCAAGATTTACCATAAAGCCATGGTAATCAAGACATTGTGATGTTGGTAATGAAAGACACATAAATTAGCAGAACAGAGTCCAGAAAGATCCACGCTTATATAATCAATTGATTTGGGGGTAAAGGACTCTAAGCAGTTCAATGAGGGAAAAGACAGGTTTTTTTTCCCAACAAATAGTACTGCAACAAGTAGCTATCTATAAGGAGTAAAACAACTTCAACTCTTGCCTCATGCCATACACAAAAGTTAATTCAAGATGGATCATTATATATCTCATCTCTGTATCTTCTATAATAAAAAATAACCCAACCAATAAATAATGCACTAAAACTTAGAATAATAAAACTGCCAAAAGAACCACAGGAGAATACCTTTGCAACTTTAAAGTAGACATGGATTTCTCAGATAGGAATGAAAAAGCATTCATCATAAAGGGGAAACTTTTTTTTTAATTTATGAAAGACATTATTCAGAATAACTGGACTTCCCTGGTGGCACAGTGGATAAGAATCTGCCTGCCAAGGCAGGGGGACATGGGTCGAATCACTTGGTCTGGGAGGATTCCACATGCCTCAGACCAACTAAGCCCGAGTACCACAACTACTTCGTCCACATGCTCCAACTACTAAAGCTTAGGTGCCTGGAGCCCCTGTTCCACAAGAGAAGCCACTGCAATGAGAAGCCCCTGCACAGAACAAAGAGTAGCCCCTGCTCACCCCAACTAGAGAAAGTCCAGGCACAGCAACAAAAGACCCAGTGCAACCATAAATAAATACATAAGTAGAGTATGTTAGGCACAGATCAGGTGAAAACTTACAAACGTGTTCACAAATCACATATCTGGATCTAAAACATACAAAGAACTTCTCAAATCTCAATCATAAAAAGACAACCCAATTTCTGAAACGAGTAAAAAGATTTGAACAGGCAATTCACAAATGAATATATGCCAGAGTGGCTCAATAGCATAAGTCGTCAAGAATATGCAAATTAAAGCAAAGATGATATACAATTATGCACACACTACGATGGCTGACATTCAAAAGACTGGCAGCATCAGATTCTGATGAGGAGGTGGAGCACAACAATGTCAGGAAGATAAAATGGCCACTTTGGCAGTCTGTCCAGCGATTTCATATACAGCTAAGCATTCACCACCCTTCGGACCCAGCAACTCCGCTTTTGTGCACAGTCTACCTCAGAGTTATTGTGGTTCAGTTCCAGACCACCGTAATAAAGCCAGTACCTCAGCAGAGCAAGTCATGCAAACATTTTGGTTTCCCCGGTGCAAGTAAGGTGGTTCACTCAGCGGTTCAACAATCTCTCTCCTGCTTCAGCTGTATTTGGTCAGAACAGACCCAGGGACGCCCCCTCCTCCACCCTCCAGCTTTTTTTCAAGCTGCGCCTTTGGAAACAACCACTCAGCTATCCTCAGCCTCCGGGACCAGCTCACATTGTTTTTTTCTTTGTTTGTTTGTTGTGTTGTTGTTTTGAGCTTAGCTCCTTATTACCTATCAACCAATGGACAATATTGGTTGAGCTCCCAGATTTAGTAGAACTATTCCACCCCAGTGGAGGCTGTTGTCAATCACCTGGTCGACAGGGACCTGCGGGCCTCCTGCACCTACCTCTCTCTGGGCTTCTCCGGGGCAACGATGTGGCTCCGGCGGGTGTGAGCCAAATTTTTCCGCAAATTGTCTGAGGAAAAACTCAAGAGATCCCAGTGTTTCTCGAAAATGCAAAACCACTGTGGTGGCCACGCCCTCCTCTGGCATGCCCAGACCATCCCAAGATGAGTGGGGTAAAATCCAGGAGGCCAAGGAAGCCGTCGCGGTTCTGGAGAAGCACCTGAACCAAGCCTTCCAGATCTGCATGCCCTAGGTTCTGCCCCGGCAGACCCCCAGCTCTGTGACTTCCGGGAGAGCCGCTTCCTGGAGGAGCAGGTGAAACTCATCAAGGAGGTGCGTGACCACGTGACTGTTCCTCCGCAGCTTGCCTGGTCCCCAGGCTGGGCTGCATCAACATCTCTTCCAAATGCTCACCCTTTCAGTACAACTAGAAGCCTCTCAAGGACCAACAGCCTTTGAGCCCCTCTGGATCCTCCCAGTGTCAAGACTTCTGCCTGAAGGTTCTCTCTGCAGCCACTGCTGCTGCTGCTAAGTCGCTTCAGTCGTGTCCAACTCTGTGCGACCCCATAGATGCCAGCCCACCAGGCTCCCCTGTCCCTGGGATTCTCCAGGCAAGAACACTGGAGTGGGTTGCCATTTCCTTCTCCAGTGCATGAAAGTGAAAAGTGAAAGTGAAGTCGCTCTAGGCAGCTTTTTAACCATTCTGGAGTCCTTGCTCACGCAGTGGACCAAATGGAAACAATAAATATTTTTGCAGTGGCCCACCACAAAAAAAAAAAAAAAAAAGGTTTACGGGATACTGTAGTCTATTAAGTATCCCTGGTGGCTCGGACAGTAAAGAATCTGCCTGCAATACAGGAGACCTGGGTTCAATCCTGAGTTGGGAAATCAATCCTCTGGAGAAGGAAATGGCAACCCACTCCAGTATTCTTGCCTGGAAAGTTCCATGTACGAAGGAGCCTGCCGGGCTACAGTCCATGGGGTCACAAAGAGTCGGGTACAACTGAGTGACTAAGCTCATAGCGCCATTTATGTCTAAAAAAAAATAATGTACCTACCTTAATTTTAAAATACTTGATTGCTAAAAAGTGCTTCAGAACGTCCATCTTCTTATTGCAACAGCAACATCAAAGGTCACTGATCACAGCACAATGTAGCAAATATAATAATTATGAAAAAGTTTAAAATATTGCAAGAGTTTCAAAAAGGTGACACAGAGACATAAAGTGAGCAGATGCTTTGGGGTAATGGTGCCAAATAGACTTGCTTGATAAAGGGTTGTCACAAACCTATTTGTAAAAAGAAATCCAGTCTCTGCAAAGCACAATTGAGCTAAGTGCAATAAAATTAGGTCTGCCTGTATTTACTCAAGAGAAATGAAAATGTGCACAATAAAAGTTGAACAAGAATATCCACATCAGCTTTGTTCATAATAGCCCAAAACTAGAAACGACCCAAATGTCCTTCAACAAGTGAGGGGATAAACAATGGAGTTATAATCATAGTACAGAAGTTAACCCAGCAATAAAGAGGAATGAATTACTGATAAATGCAACAACGCAAATGAGCCTCAAAGACATGATGCTGAAAAAAGCCAGATACAAAAGAATACATCCTGCACAATTAGATTTATATGGAGTTCCAGAACAGGCAAAATTAATCTCTGTTGAAAGAAATTAGAGCAGTATTTTCCTGAGAGCCAGGGGAAAGATGGACTAGAAAGAGGAGTTAGAATGTTTTTTGTTTTTTGTTTTTTTAGGGGAGGGAAATGTTCTGTGTCTTGACAGAGATGTGGGTTACATGGCAACATTCATTTGCAAAAACTCATTACACTGTGCTATGAAGATCTGTGCATTTCACTGACTATTAATTATATGTCAATTAAACAATAAGAAGCAACATTCTTTTAAAGAAGAAGATATGGGGAGAAAGCATATATTAAAACAAGCGCTTGAGGAAATATCAGGGCACAGGAAAGAATCTGCCTGCAAGACAGAAGACCCAGGTTCAATCCCTGGGTAGAGAATATTTCCTGGAAAGGACATGGCAACCCACTCTAGTATTCTTCCCTGGAAAATCCCATGGACAGAGGAGGCTGGTGGGCTACAGTCCATAGGGTGGTAAAAAGTTGGACACGACTGAAGCAACTTAGCACACACGCACACATGCACATAGAACACATATTCAAAAAGCAAATTTCCAAAATGTTGGTGTGACTGCTGGGAGCAAGCCATTTTTCTCAGTAGTGCGGGGGTGGTCTCATCTTTTCCCCTTCCCCCCTCCATAAACCTAAAGGATCACAAAAAGAGTGATTGCTGAGGTGGCTCAAAGCCAAGATGAGACAAACCGTTTTGCATGGTAACCTCTGAGACACTTCCATGGAGAAGCCCACATTCCCAAGGGGAGACACCGACTGGTCATAAGATGCTCCGTCATCAGTGAGATTTGCATCCCCCCCCCTCACTGCTCTCTTACTCAAAGGGAAGCCAGATGACTGAACGGCACTGCTGATCAGAAGTGATTGGGCCCTAGGGTAACAAGCAAGAGAATTAGTGGGCATAAGGAGAAATTTTCTCCTAGAAACTAGAAGAAGTTGATTCCAAGAGTTTACCTTCAACAGCTGTTGGGGAACTGAGGCAAGTTAAATAGAGGAGATGCGTCATACCCAAACCCTTCCCTTCTCCATCAAGCTGGAGCGTGTAGACCCCTCACTAACCAAAGTGTGGCCATGAGCCAGCAGCATCAATGTTACCTGGAAGCCTGTCAGAAATACAGAACCTCAGGCCCCACCCCAGACCTGCTGAATCAGAGTCTGTATTTCTGCAGAATCCCCATGTGATTCATGTACACATAGAAATTTGAGAAATGCTGCTGGGAGTTCATCAGTTTTTACTTAATAAACATATATATAGTTTTTATTTGTGCCAGACACTGTTCTACATGTTTTATTTTTATTTTCTCAATTTATTTATTGAAGGATAATTGCTTTACAGAATTTTGTTGTTTTCAGTTAAACTGCAACATGAATTAGCCAAAGGTATACATATGCTGCTGCTGCTGCTGCTGCTGCTGCGTCGCGTCAGTTGTGTCCAACTCTGTGCGACCCCATAGACGGCAGCCCACCAGGCTCCCCTGTCCCTGGGATTCTCCAGGCAAGAACACTGGAGTGGGTTGCAATTTCTTTCTCCAATGCATGAAAGTGAAAAGTGAAAGTGAAGTCGCTCAGTCGTGTCTGACCCTCAGTGACCCCATGGACTGCAGCCCACCAGGCTCCTTCGTCCATGGGATTTTCCAGGCAAGAGTACTGGAGTCGGGTGCCATTGCCTTCTCCGAAGGTATACATATATCCCCTCCCTTTTGAAGCTCCCTTCCATCTCCTGCCTTGTCCCATCCCTCTAGATTGATACAGAGCCTCTGTTTGGGTTTCCTGAGCCATGCAACAAATTCCCGTTGGCTATCTATTTTACATATGGTAATATAAGTTTCCATGTTACGCTTTCCATACATCTCACCCTCTCCTCCCCTCTCCCCATGTCCATAAGTCTATTCTCTATGTCTGTTTCTCCACTGCTGCCCTGCAAATAAATTCTTCAGTACCATTTTTCTAGATTCCACATATATGTGTTAGAATATGATATTTATTTTTCCCTTTCTAACTCACTTCACTCTGTATAATAGATTCTAGGTTCATCCACTTCATCAGAACTGACTCGAATGCATCCCTTTTTATGGCTGAGTAAATAGTCTATTGTGTACATGTACCACAACTTCTTTACCCATTCATCTGTCGATGGACATCTAGGTTGCTTCTAGTTATTGTAAATAGTGCTGCAACGAACAATGGGATACATGTGTCTGTTTCAATTTTGGTTTCCTCAGGGTATATGGCTAGGAGTGGGGTTTTTTAAGGAATCTCCATACCATCTTCCATAGTGGCTGTACAATTTACATTCCCACAAACAGTGCAAGAGCATTCCCTTTTCTCCACACCCTCTCCAGAATTTACTGTTTGTAGACTTTTTGATGACGGCCATTCTGACTGGTGGGGGGTGATATCTCATTGTGGTTTTGATTTGCGTTTCTCTAATAATGACCGATGTTGAGCATCTTTTCATGTGTCTGTTAGCCATCTGTATGTCTTCCTTGGAGAAATGTCTGTTTAGGTCTTTTTCCCACTTTTTGACTAGGTTGTTTGTTTTTCTGGCATTGAGTTGTATGAGCTGCTTGTATATGTTGGAAATTAATCCTTTGTCAGCTGTTTCCTCTGCTGTTATTTTCTCCCATTCTGAGGGTTGTCTTTTCACCTTGCTTATAGTTTCTTTGCTGTGCAAAAGCTTTTAAGTTTAATCAGGTCCCACTTTCTCACTTTTGTTTTTATTTTTGTTACTCTAGGAGGTGGGTCATAGAAGATCTTTGATTTATGTCATCGAGTGTTCTACCTATGTTTTCCTCTAAGGGTTTTATAGTTTCTGGTCTTACATATAGATCTTTAATCCATTTTGAGTTTATCTTAGTCTATGGTGTTAGGAAGTGTTCTAATTTCTTTCTTTTACATGTAGCTGTCCAGTTTTCCCAGCAACAGTTATTGAAGAAGCTGTCTTTTCCCCATTGTATATTCTTGCCTTTGTCAAAAGTAAGGTAACCCATAGGTGAGGGGCTTTATTTCTGGGCTTTCTATCTTGTTCCATTGGTCTATATTTCTGTTTTTGTGCCACTGCCATACTGTCTTGATGACTGTAGCTTTGTACTATAACCTGAACACAGGTAGCTTGATTCCTCCAGCTCCATTCTTCTTTCTCAAGACTGCTTTGGCTATTCGGGGTCTTTTGTGTTTCCATACAAACTGTGAAATATTTTGTTCTAGTTCTGTGAAAAATGCCATTGGCAATTTGATAGGGATCTATTGAATCTGTAGATTGCATTTGGTAGTCTAGTCATTTTCACAATATTGATTCTTCCTACCAGGAACATGGAATGTCTCTTCATCTGTTTATGTCATCTTTGATTTTTTTCATTAGTGTCATAATTTTCTGTATACAGTTCTTTTGTCTCCTTGGGTAAGTTTATTCCTACATATTTAATTCTTTTTGTTGCAATGGTGAATGGGATTGATTCCTTAATTTCTCTTTCAGATTTTTCATAGTATATAGAAATACAAGTGATTTCTGTGTATTGATTTTATATCCTGCAACTTTGCTAAATTCACTGATTAGCTCTAGTAATTTTCTGATAACTGTCTTTAGGGTTTTCTATGTACAGTATTGTGTCATCTGCAAACAGTGAGAGCTTTACTTCTTTTCTAATCGGTATTCCTTTTATTTCTTTTTCTTCTCTGATTGCTGTAGCTAGGACTTCCAGAACTATGCTGAATAATAGTGGTGAAAGTGGACACCCTTGTCTTGTTACTGATCTTAGGGGGAATATTTTCAGTTTTTCACCACTGAGAATAATGTTTGCTGTAGGCTTATCATATATGGCCTTTACCATGTTGAGGTAGGTTCCTTCATGCCCATTTTTTGAAGAGTTTTATTGTCACCCTGCTTATTTAACTTATATGCTGAGTACATCATGACAAACGCTGGGCTGAAAGATGCATAAGCTGGAATCAAGATCCCTGGGAGAAATATCAATAAACTCAGATATTCAGATAACACCACCCTTATGGCAGAAAGTGAAGAGGAACTAAAGAGCTTCTTGATGAAGGTGAAAGAGGAGAGTGAAAAGTTGGCTTAATTAAGGCTCAACATTAAGAAAACTAAGATCATGGCATCCAGTCTCATCATTTCATGGCAAATAGATAGGGAAACAATAAAAACAGTGGCTGACTTTATTTTGGGGGGCTCCAAAATCACTGCAGATGATGACTGCAGCCATGAAATTAAAAGACGCTTACTTCTTGGAAGGAAAATTATGACCAACCTAGACAGAATATTAAAAAGCAGTGATATTACTTTGTTAACAAAGGTCTGTCTAGTCAAGGCTATGTTTTTCCAGTGGTCACATATGGATGTGAGAGTTAGACTATAAAGAAAGCTGAGCACCGAAGAATTGGGGCTTTTGAACTGTGGTGTTGGAGAAGACTCTTGAGTTATCTGCAGTGATTTTGGAACCAAAAAAAAAATAAAGTCTGTCACTGTTTCCCCCATCTATTTGCCATGAAGTGATGAGATCGGATGCCGTGATCTTAGTTTTCTGAATGTTGAGATTTTAAGCCAGCTTTTTCATTCTCCTCTTTCACTTTCATCATGAGGCTCTTTTTTCCCTAAATGTTTGATAGAATTCTCCTGGGAAGCCATCTGGTGCTGGGCTTTTGTTTTGGGGGAGATTTTTGATCACAGCTTCAATTTCAATGCTTGTAATTGGGTTGTTCATAATTTTACTTTCTTCCTGGTTCAGTCTTGGAAGACTGAACTTTTCTGAGAATCTGTCCATTTCTTCCAGGTTATCCATTTTATTGCCACATAGTTGTTCATAATAGTTGCTTATAATCCTTTGTATTTCTGCATTGTCTATTGTAACTTCTCCTTTTTCATTTCTAGTTTTGTTGATTTGATTCTTCTCTCTTTTTCTTGATGAGTCTGGCCAAAATCTTCTCAATTTTGTTTATCTTCTCAAAGAACCAGCTTTTAGTTTTATGAATCTCTACTACTGTTTCTTTTATTTCTTTTTCATTTATTTCTGCTCAGATCTTTATGATTTCATTCCTTCTACTAATTTTGGGGTTTTTTGTTCTTCTTTTTTCAATTGTTTTAGGTGTAAAGTTAGGTTGTCTATTTGACGTTTTTCTTGTTTCTTGAGGTGGGATTGTATTGCTATAAATTTCCCTCTTAGAACTGCTTTTGCTGCATCCATTACATTTTGAGTTGTGTTTTCATTGTCATTTGTTTCTAGAAATTTTTTATTTCCTTTTTGATTTCTTCAGTAACCTGTTGGTTATTTAGAAATGTGTTGTTTAATGTCCATGTGTTTGTGTTTTTTACAGTTTTTTTCTTGTAATTGATATCTATTTCATGGCATTGTGGTCGGAGAAGATGCTTGATATGATTTAAATTTTCTTAAATTTACTGAGGTTTTATTTGTGACCCAAGATGTGGTCTATCCTGGAGAATGTTCCATGTGCACTTGAGAAGAAGGTGTATTCTTCTGCATTTGGATGCAATGTCCTGAAGCTATCAATGAGATCCATCTCATCTAATGTATCATTTAACACTTGTGTTTACTTATTAATTTTCTGTTTTGATGATCCGTCCATTGCTGTGAGTGAGGTGTTAAAATCTCCTACCATTATTGTGTTACCGTCAATTTCTCCTTTTGTGTCTGTTACTGTTTGTCTTATGTATTGAGGTGCTGCTATGTTGGATGCATAGATATTTACAATTGTTATGTCCTCCTCTTGGATTGATCCCTTGATCATTATGTAGTGTCCTTCCTTATCTCTTGTAATCTTCTTTATTTTAAGGGCTATTTTGCGGATATAAGGATTGCTACTCCAGCTTTCTTTTGCTTCCCATTTGCATTGAATATATTTTTCCATCCTCTCATTTTCAATCTATATGTGTCTTTAGGTCTGAAGTAGGCTTCTTGTAGCTAGCATATATATGGGTCTTGTTTTTGTAACCATTCAGCCAGTCTCTGTCTTTTGGTTGGAGCATTTAATCCATTTACATTTAAAGTAATTATTGATATATATGTTCCTATTGCCATTTTCTTAATTGTTTTGGATTGATTTTGTAGATCTTTTTACTTCTCTCATATTTCTTGACTATGTAAGTCCCTTTAACATTTGTTGTAAAGCTGGTTTGGTGGTACTGAATTCTTTTGCTTGTCTGAAAAGCTTTTTATTTCTCCATCAATTTTGAATGAGATCCTTGCCAAGTACTATAATCTTGGTTGTAGATTTTTTTCCTTTCAATATTTTAAATATATCCCACCATTCCTTTCTGGCCTGCAGAGTTTCTGCTGAAAGATCAGCTGTTAACCATATGGGGTTTCCCTTGTATGTTACTTGTTGCTTCTCCCTTGCTGCTTTAGTATTCTTTCTTTGTGTTTAGTCTTTGTTAGTTTGATTAGTATGTGTCTTGGCATGTTTCTCCTTGGGTTTATCCTGTATGGGACTCTTTGTGCCTCTTGGACTTGATTGACTATTTCCTTTTCCATATTGGGGAAATCTTCAACTAATCTCTTCAAAAATTTTCTCATACCCTTTCTTTTTCTCTTCTTCTTCTGGGACCCCTATAGTTTGAATGTTGGTGCGTTTGATATTGTCCCAGAGATCTCTGAGACTATCCTTAGTTCTTTTCATTCCTTTTACTTTATTCTGCTCTTCAGAACTTATTTCCACCATTTTATCTCCCAGCTCACTGATTTGTTTTTCTGCTTCAGATATTCTTCTATTGATCCCTTCTAGAGTATTTTTAATTCAGTAGTTGTGATGTTTGTCTCTGTATGTTTATTCTTTAATTCTTATAGGTCTTTGTTAATGGATTCTTGCATTTTCTCCATTTTGTTTTCAAGGTTTCTGATCATCTTTACGATCAGTATTCTGAATTCTTTTTCAGGCAGTTTGCCTATTTCCTCTTCATCAATTTGGACTTCTGTGCTTCTAGTTTTTTTTCCTTCATTTGTGTAGTATTTCTCTGCCTTTTCATTATTTTTTTAACTTATTGTGTTAAGGTTGAATAAGGCTTCAAGGTTGAATTCTTTCTTCCTTTTGGTTTCTGCCTTTCTAAAGTTGGTCCAGTGGTTTGTGTAAGGTTTGTATAGAGTGAGTGAGATTTGTGCTGAGTTTTTGTTTGTTTGTTTTTCCTCTGATAGGCAAGGCTGACTGAGGTGGTAATACTGTCTTCTGGTGACTGGGTTTGTATTTTTGCTTTGTTTGTTGTTTAGATGAGGCATCCTACACAGTGTGCTACAGGTGGTTGGGTGATGCCGGGCCTTTTATTCAAGTGTTTTCCTCTGTGTGAGATCTCACTATCTGATAATCCCTACAGTTAGTTCTCTGGTTGTCTAGGGTCTTGGAGTCAGTGCTCCCACTCCAAAGGCTCAGGGCTTATCTCTGTTCAGGAATGAAGATTCCACAAGTGGTTTGTTATGGCATTTAGTGAGATTAAAACAAACATCCAAAAACAAGAAACCAAATATGAACCCCAGCAAATGGCAGTTACAAAATCAGGCAAATAATAATTAAAATAACAGAATATACACATATACACACACACCCATGAGCAAAGTGAAAACAGTCCAACAAAAATACAGTAGATTCACTCAGCAAACAAAGTAAATCAAAAATTATATTTATCAGTTAAGAACAAAACTAACTAAACCACAAACTGAAAAACAAAACTAAAGCAAGGTGCCAAGTGGGAAATAAAGCAACAAAAACAAATGTAACAAAATGCTGAGAGGAAAGGAAAGGAAGAATAGATAGACAAAGTTAAATAGAGGTAGGTGAAGAAGGTTTATATACATTAAAGATTAACTGCAAGGGGAAATGAACAGTAGAAAAGGCAAACAAAGGAACAAATGCAGGAAAAATATAATAGGTTTAAAAAAATTAAAATTATTTAAAAAGGGAGAAAAGGAAGAAGAAACAAAATGGGAAAAAAGAATGGAAAACTCCACAGAACTGCAAAAGCCCAATATAGAGGCAGAGGTTTATAGCAACAATAAAAAGTGTGACTGAATATACACGTATACATATACACCCATATGCAAAATTAAAACAGTCCAACAAAAATACAGTACAATAGATTGACCCAGCAAACAAAGGAAACCAAATCTACCAGAGCAAAACTAACTAACACACAAACTGGAAAACAAAACTAAAGCAAGGTGCCAACTGGGGAACAAAGCAATGAAAATAAAACTAACAAAATGCTGAGAGGAAAGGAAAGAAAGGATAGATATGCAAAGTTAAATAGACGTAGATGAAGAAGATTTATATATATTAAAGATTAACTGCAAGGGGAAATAAACAGTAGGAAAGGCAAAGGAATGCTGCTGCTGCTGCTGCTGCTAAGTCGCTTCAGTCGTGTCCAACTCTGTGCGACCCCATAGACGGCAGCTCATCAGGATTCCCCATCCCTGGGATTCTCCAGGCAAGAACACTGGAGTGGGTTGCCATTTCCTTCTCCAAGGCATGAAAGTGAAAAGTGAAAGTGAAGTCGTTCAGTCATGTCCGACTCTTCGCGACCCCATGGACTGCAGCCTACCAGGCTCCTCTGTCCATGGGATTCTCTAGGCAAGAGTACTGGAGTGGGGTGCCATTGCCTTCTCTGAAACAAAGGAATAAATGTAGACAAAATATAACAGATTTTTTAAAATTAAATTATAAAAAAGAGGGAAAAAATGGAAGAAAGAAAAAAGGAAAAAAATGGAAAACTCCACAGAACTGCAAAAGCCCAATATAGAGGCAGAGGTTTATAGCAACAATAAAAAGTGTGACTGAATATACACGTATACATATACACCCATATGCAAAATTAAAACAGTCCAACAAAAATACAGTACAATAGATTGACCCAGCAAACAAAGGAAACCAAATCTACCAGAGCAAAACTAACTAACACACAAACTGGAAAACAAAACTAAAGCAAGGTGCCAACTGGGGAACAAAGCAATGAAAATAAAACTAACAAAATGCTGAGAGGAAAGGAAAGAAAGGATAGATATGCAAAGTTAAATAGACGTAGATGAAGAAGATTTATATATATTAAAGATTAACTGCAAGGGGAAATAAACAGTAGGAAAGGCAAAGGAATGCTGCTGCTGCTGCTGCTGCTAAGTCGCTTCAGTCGTGTCCAACTCTGTGCGACCCCATAGACGGCAGCTCATCAGGATTCCCCATCCCTGGGATTCTCCAGGCAAGAACACTGGAGTGGGTTGCCATTTCCTTCTCCAAGGCATGAAAGTGAAAAGTGAAAGTGAAGTCGTTCAGTCATGTCCGACTCTTCGCGACCCCATGGACTGCAGCCTACCAGGCTCCTCTGTCCATGGGATTCTCTAGGCAAGAGTACTGGAGTGGGGTGCCTTGCCTTCTCTGAAACAAAGGAATAAATGTAGACAAAATATAACAGATTTTTTAAAATTAAATTATAAAAAAGAGGGAAAAAATGGAAGAAAGAAAAAAGGAAAAAAATGGAAAACTCCACAGAACTGCAAAAGCCCAACATAGAGGCAGAGGTTTATAACAACATAAAAAGTGTGACTGAATATACACATATTCATATACTATACCCATAAGAAAATCAAAACAGTCCAACAAAAATAAAGTACAATAGATTGACCTGGTGAACAAAGGAAACCAAAATTATATCTACCAGAGCAAAACTAACTAAAGCACAAACTGCAAAACAAAACTAAAGCAAGGTGCCAACTGGGGAACAAAGCAATGGAAATAAAACTAACAAATATGTTGAGAGGAAAGGGAAGGAAAGAAAGAAAGAACTGATATGCAAAGTTACATAGAGGTAGATAAAGAAGATTTATATACACTAAAGATTAACTTGGGCTCCAAAATCACTGCAGATGGTGACTGCAGCCATGAAATTAAAAGATGCTTACTCCTTGGAAGGAAAGTTATGACCAACCTAGATAGCATATTAAAAAGGACAGACATTACTTTGCCAACAAAGGTCCATCTAGTCAAAGCTATGGTTTTTCCAGTAGTCATATATGGATGTGAGAGTTGGACTATAAAGAAAGCTGAGTGCAGAAGAATTGATGCTTTTGAACTGTGGTGTTGGAAAAGACTCTTGAGAGTCCCTTGGGCTGCAAGGAGATCCAACCAGTCCATCCTAAAGGAGATCAGTCCTGAGTGTTCACTGGAAGGACTGATGTTGAAGCTGAAACTCCAATACTTTGGCCACCTGATGCAACGAGCTGACTCATTTGAAAAGACCCTCATGCTGGGAAAGATTGAGGGCAGGAGGAGAAGGGGATGACAGAGGATGAGATGGCTGGATGGCATCACCGACTCGATGGACATGAGTTTGAGTGAACTCTGGTAGTGGTGATGGACAGGGAAGCCTGGCATGCTGCGATTCATGGGGTGCAAAAGTTGGACACGACTGAATGACTGAACTGAACTGAAAGAGTAACTGCAAGGGGAAAAGAACAGTAGGAAAAGCAAAGGAATAAATATAGGCAAAATAATAATAGGTTTAAAAAATTAAACTTAAAAAAAAGAGAGAGAGAGAAGAAAGAAAAAGGAAAACTCCACAGAACTGCAAAAGCGCAATGTAGAGGCAGAGGTTTATAACAATAATAAAAAATGTGACTGAGGGGAAAAAAAAGAAAAATAGAATCTACAGAACAAATCAAAACATAATAATAATAAATGCTTTTCTTGAGTCACTTCTGTCAGAGTTCTTTCCCTCGCTGGGAGTCACAGTCCACCTCACCTCCCTAGGATGCCCTCCAACACTGTGCTGATCTCTGGACCTGCTGTGGGGGCAGCTCAGATTCTAATCTGGTCCTGCTCCTATGTGTTCTCATCTCCAATGTCCACAGCTATCAGAAGTAGCGCGTATTCTTTTGTGGGCACTCTCAAAGTCCTTTTATATATTAAATGGACATAGCACCTGCCTAGTTGATCGTGTGTATTTAATCTGCAGCTTGTACAGCTGATGGGAAGGTGTTGAGTCTTCTTCCTTAGCCACACCGCCCTCTGGGTTTCAATTGTGGTTTTATTTCCACCTCTGCATGTGGGTCGTCCACTGGGGTTTGCTCCTGAGGCTGCCCTGGTGGACTTGGGTTTGATTCTGTGAGGGCCAGGGGTGGGGGTGGTGCAGACGCTTGGGTTGTAGGGGTTCTGGCAGCACCAGGTACTCAGGGGAGTGCGCAGCTAGGGTAGCAGGAAATACAGTGTTCTAGAAGGGTATGACAACTAGCACTGTCCAATCCGCTCCAGTATTCTGGCCTGGAGAACCCCACTCCCTGACAGAGAAGCCTCGCGGGCCACAGTATACAGAGTTTCAAAGAGTCAGACACTAGCAAAGCAACCCTGCCCGCACAGATGCAAGATTCTTTTGGCCTGTGGCAGCTCTGACCCAATGAGAGTTGAGCGTGAAGGTGCGCAGCTGGTTGGCTTGTGGGGACCCTGGTGGCACCAGGTGTTCAGGGACATGCAGGAGTTATGGCCCTATCAGAGTCTTTTTTCGAGCCTTTTGTATGTGGCGATCAGAAGGCCTCTCTGGCAGTCTTTCTCTGTAGCTCTGCCAATTCAGCCACTTAGAGGGTTCCCTTGCCTGGGGTCCTTCTCTGTAGATCGGAGAGTCAGACACTTAGAGAGACACCCTGGGTGGGGTCCTGCTCTGTAGTTCAGTGCGTCAGGCATTTGATGGGCCAGCCTCTCTATTGTTCAGCTGCCGATGCTGGCGTGTGGGGAGAGAGAGGCTATGGTGACGGTTCCACCCTCTACGCATGACTCAGTAATATTTCCTTGCTTTCATGGCTGCCTAGCTTTCCTCCACAGGCATTTCCCACCATGATCTCCTCCCTCACCTCCCCCTTGATCCGTCTCTCCACAGTCAACAGCAGCCCTCACCCTGGGACCACTCCACACTCCCCAAACCCCAGCTCCCAGCTGCTGTGCCTTCCAGGGGACCCACATCCCTGTCTGAGGTATGTATGGCTGCAGCAAGGATTGTCTGATTTTCATTCCATTTAGGCTGCCAAAGATCAGCTGTTTCACTCTCAGTCTTAAATGTTTCTCCTCTGACTCAGAAAGTACCCCAATGTGGGGATCAGACCCCTGCTTCAGTTTCCCCACCCACCAAAGGAAGGTCTAGTCTTACTAACACCCCTGTTTTCCCCCTAGTTCCTTCCTCCTACTGAGTTTTGCGTGGGTCTATATTTTCTTTTCCTCTGGTCGAGTATTCCTCTCTGCTCTCATCTGGGGTTGGGCATGCACTTCTGTGTCTGAAGGTGTATTACTAATGTATCCGTGGAAAGAGATGTACTCCACATCCGCCTGCTCCTCCATCATCTTGTTCTCTCTACATGTTTTATAAACATTAACAGATTTAATCTTTATAGCAGCTTTCTCATTGTAGGTACTGTTGTCATTGTCATTTCAAGGAAGAGAAATATGGGGACAGAGAAATTAAGTGACTTGCACAAGGTCACACAGGTAATAAGTGGCAGAGCTTGGATTTAAGCCCTTGAAGCCTAGCTTCAGTGTCCATGCTCTTAATGACTCTATTATACAGTTGAAATGATTCCAAGAATAAATAAAGGATTTTTTTTTTGCATTTTTCCAGGGTCCATTTGTATCTTTGGGCTTCCCTTTTGGCTCAGCAGTAAAGACTCTGTCTGCCAATGCAGGAGATGTGGGTTCGATCCATGGGTCACAAAGAAGGAAACGTCAACCCACTCTAGCATTCTTGCCTGGGAAATCCCATGGACAGAGGAGCCTGATAGGGTACAGTCAGTCCATGGGGTCACAAAGAATCATATATGGCTTAGTGACTAAACCACACAAGGATAATTTGAATCTCTATTTTTGTGTTTGTATGTCTATAGTTATTTCTACTGTGATTTGATCATGGACTTTAACACACAAATTGTTTTTCTACCCAAAAGGGTTCAGGATTGGGGTACACTTATTTTAGGTGTTCTCCCCAAAAGAATCTAAATATATTTCTCCTATATTCTGTAAAATGACACTGACTACTCTTCCCATCCAGGGTTAGAGAACTTGGATATGCGTTCAACTAAGCTTACTAATCTTCAATATACATCTTTACAAATCTGGAGGGATTCCTTTACTAATAACATAATGACAGGAAATGACTGAATCCACAATATGGAAAGCATTAAAATAGCTTAGTATCTGATTTATGTTAACAAATATGCATCAAACAGACTACAACTAATAGCCAGCATCACTGCTGTACATTTCTAGAACCACATCCTCCCAACAAGGAATCAGTGGAACCTTCAGGCACATGTAGCTTAGGGAAATTATTCTGAAACAATACCAACATTGTCCAGGTCTCACATGCAAAAGAATACACACAATATCTTCTTGTGAGAAGATCTGTTTGTCTCAATAAAGGAAATTGTTAAACTTTTTAGTGTGGAATCTGCAAAATACACACCTTATCTTCCTGGACTAATTTTCTATTTGTGATCCTCTGCAGTGGTGGATCTTAAGAGCAGATCTTAAGATTCTGGCACCACAAACACAACTCTTAGGCTGTGTGCGATATGAATACTCCATTCATTGTATGGGAAAGCTATTCAAGCTAGACTTCCTTCCTGTGTTACTTTGTGAAATGTCCCCTGGGTATTATCACTGTTAGCACTTCAGGTTCCCTTATGTTTGGGGGGGTGGAAAAAAAAAGGCTGAAAGAGTATTTTTTGATTGACTAGATTATTCCCCAAAGAACCTATTTGTTCTTCCTGAGAATAAAGTTATGACTGCAACCAATGGCCTCACTCCAAGTACCCTTTCATCCTCAAACTGGTATTTATATTGATGGCTCCTACAAGTCTCCAAAACATGCTTTCTGAGAAGCAGCCTGATGTAAGGCAGTAATTTAAACTTTGCCTGCAGATCAGCATGGCCTGGAGCACTTTTCAAAAATACCGATGTCCAGACCCTATCCCTGAGATTCTGTTTTAATGGCTCAGAGTGAAGCCTGAACTCTGAGTCCCTACAACCACCACAGTCACTGTAAGGATTAAATGGGATATGGAATAAGAGGCCCTAGACGCAGTGATTGGCACAGCTATTTACTTGATAAATGCCAATCGTTCCTCTGCCACCTGTGCCCTCCTCCAATTTCTGCTGAGGCAAAGGGAACCCCTAAAATATGATTCTTCTTCAGGGGCAGCAGGGGCGGCAGGGGCAGCCAAGCTCAGTGGAACAACTCATTAGAGGAGAAAATGATAGCAGAGCAGGGAGCTGCCAGACACTGACAGGGGATGGAGACACAGAAAGATTTTGTTTTAATGCAGGGCAAGAGGTCAGGAGAATGAAGGGAGAAAAAGTCAGATTTAGTAAAAATCTGATCACCTGGCAATTTTTTAAAGGGTCACTGCCAACACTTTTGTGGCTACATGGAGTACATTTTACTCAGGAAAATGTAGGGGTGGAGGAGGTGAACAATAGGCTCCATTTAGCTTATCATCTAATTTAAATAGAAAGGTCAAGGCTGGAGCTAATGGAAGTTGGAGAAGGTTCTTCGGAAGGAACAGCTCCTCTCAAGTCTTTGAGTATGTCCTGTCCTCTCCATACATCCCTCGGGGGGAAAAATAGAAAGATAACTAAAACATGACTGGCAATTTCATCACTTCAAATACTTTCAGCAATACAGACTGCTTGGGAAATATTCATTCATTTGTTCAACATATATTTATTGAGCACCTACTATGTGTCCATCTCTGTGCTAAGAAGAGTCTGATCTCATAAATGATGAACTAAAACTAAATAACTTGTCTAAGAAGAGGTAATCACAAAACTGGGATGTGTAAAAAAATAAATAAATAAATAAAATAAAATAAAAAACTGGGATGTGATGTGAGGTTTGACCCCAAATAACATTTAGAGATGATTAGGTCCCCAGCCTCTGCTGGCAAAGTTAGGTGTCATATCTCTGGTTTGCGGTTCTTACGTCTGATACTCTCTTCCTCTCCACCAAGCTCAGCAATTTTCCTCCTGTCTTATTTCATATTTTGCTTCAAGGATCAGCCTGTACATCTTCTTCTACAGGCCTTTCCTGACCCCACATGAGTTGACTCCCCATTTAGAGACCCCTCTGGGAGCTTATGAGGGCCTCTGTCATGGCAAAATTATGCTGCATTATAATTAGCCACTTGTCTGTCTTCTCCACTGGACCATGAATTCTCAAAGACATAAGTAACTGATGGTTCCTATTTGTCTTCATAGGACAAAGCATAATGCCTGATAAAGAGTAGGAAAGGGAAGAAGAGAAGAAGGGAGGGAGAAAGGAAGAAAGGAAGGACTTCAGTGAAGTCTTCATAAAAGAGGTAAGAAACAGCTGGGTGTGAGATTTGAATCAACTAGGAAGGACTGAATGCTTGCTTCTGTTTTCTGGAGAATCAATTCAAGGAGAATCACAAAGAAAGGAATCTAGGGTTGTGTGGAAACCCCATCAGGGCCACAACTTGCCATGGATGGAGGGTTTCAGGCTGACAAATGAGTTAAGAGTACAAGGTCCCAGGATGTCTTGCAGAGCCGACAAGCGCTCAGCCATCCGTCATGGGACAGGTATGAACTGAGCTCCTACTATGATGCATGGTTTCTGCTCAGCAGAGAGAGAGAGAGACTAGCACAGGCCCTGCTTCCACAGACCTCAGGGCCCCACAGGCTAAACCTGTTCTGAGAGACAGAAAGGAATCAATTAAGGTCCTCACCCAGGGAGTGATGTAATTTAAGAGGAGTTTGAGGGCCATTTATCTTGTTAAGAGTGAAGCATGATCTGAAATGAGGGAGACAGGGAGGAAAGAGGGGAGGGAGAGAGAGAAGAGAGGGAGAAAAAATGGGAAGAAAATGATGAGAAGCTCCAAATTAGACTTAACTCCCTGAGGGCAAAGTGGGTTTCTGGACAACCCAGTCTTATGTCTGTCTCATTCACCAGTGTATTCCAGCACCTAGAAGAGCACCTGGCCGGGACAGGTGCTCAAGAGACATTCACGGAGTGGAGGGGACGGGTTGAGACAGGGTGGGATGGGAACAAGAGGAATTCTGCTGAAGTGAATTAAAGAAGGGCAGAAGAGGAGCCCTGAACTGGGTGTCATGGTCCCCAGTGACTAGTCCTTCCTACCTCTGCCACTGACTAGCCAAGTGCCTAGCCAAGGCACCTTGAGAGCTTTCCTGTAGCTTGTTGCCCCATCTGTTGAAGGTAGGTCATGTTTCAATTTGTACACTAGGTTTCTATAGAATGTGACTGCTTCATGCGGTCAAATTAAAGCCTGAAGAGCCAGTTAATTGGGGACAATGCTAAGTTAAGTAAACACAAGCAGGTCTTTGACCATGGGACATCTCAGAGGTTTGAACATGCCTTGGTGAATTGGGAAGCTCCAAGAAGAAGGTGGAGGAGGCAATGGCACCCCACTCCAGTACTCTTGCCTGGAAAATCCCATGGATGGAGGAGCCTGCTAGGCTGTAGTCCATGGGGTCGCTAAGAGTTGGACACGACTGAGTGACTTCACTTTACTTTTCATTTTCATGCACTGGGGAAGGAAATGGCAACCCACTCCAGTGTTCTTGCCTGGAGAATCCCTGGGATGGGGAAGCCTGGTGGGCTTCCATGTATGGGGTCGCACAGAGTCAGACACGACTGAAGCAACTTAGCAGCAGCAGCAGCAAGAAGAAGGTATCAAATGCTGTAACTTCCAAACTTGTTTGACTACAGAACTCCAACCTTCAATTTTTCCATTTTTCAATCATTTTAAAAAATATTTATTTGCTTAGCTGCACTGGGTCTTAGGTGCAGCACTCAGGGTCTTCCATCTTCATTGCGGCACTCAGGATCTGCTAGCTGTAGCATGCAGGATCTAGTTCCCTGACCAGAGATTGAGCCTGGACCCCTGCACTGGGTCACAGAGTTTTAGCCACTGGACCCCCAGGGAAGACCCTTCATTTCAGTCTTACAGAACCTTTCCAGCTCTCCTGGTGTCATCCAGTGATGTCATCTAATGATGTCACCCAAGTTGTCAGATTTAGCTGATGAAGCAAGTCTGGGTGAGAGGAAAGGAGTCTCTTGTCTCTGGGATGGGGAAAGGGCAGTGCAGGAGACCCAAAGCTGCAGTGAAGAAGTCCAAAATTGCTATGTGGGCTGAGACCTGGAATCTCGCTTGAAGAAAGCCAGCCATCCTCAGGGCAAGGCATTGATATTCTGGCGTGGTTTTTAATTTCCCATCCCTGGGATTAGCTATGTCAGGGAGGAATCCTTTGGCCGCCTTCTCTCAATGCATCCTGGAGCTTTTATTTTGTTACCAATTTCCCTACATTGTGTGCTTTCTTTGAGAATCATAACCGTGTGAATATTTGACAATTGAATGGTACAAACATCTTGAAACATACAGTTTTCCCCAGAGCTGCATTTCATACTATAATCCGAGGTGATCTCGGTTGCCAGAAACACTCACGCCATTAACGGATTTGGAGGGAAGATGCTAGTAATGAGATTTTCAAATGTGAATTGTTTTGCTTTCAAACACACGGTGAAATCCAAGAAATATTACCTTTGACACGCCGGGACAGTAAGTCCAGCAGATCAAATGAACGTTTGGTATGTGTTTCACACAGGCCTTTTCTGTTCCAAACAAGAGCTAGAAGGGGATCTGTTTTATTTTTTCCTTGTGAGATGGCTCCTCGAGCCCTAGAGCTGTGTAATTCTTCTGTAATTTTTTAAGACATTATTGTTTATTTATTTATTTGCATCAGGTCTTAATTGCAGCACATGGAATCCTCAATCTTCATTGCATCATGCGGGATCTTTGGTTGTGACATGTGAACTCATCCTTGAAGCATGTGGGATCTAGTTTCCCGACCAGGGGTTGAACCTGGGCATGGGGAGGGCGGAGTACCAGTCGCTACACCACCAGGGAGGTCTGTCATCTGTTATTTCTGACACACATTTGGCCTTTTCACATCGACAGTCTTGAGAGGTTGATTTCTTTTACTCACTCGTTCAACAAACACTGCTTAAGAGCTTACTACATGCCAGGCAGCTCTGCTACAGCAATGGACAGTACTTGACAATGCTTACATGTGTTTCTATCATCGTCGAGCCTACAACCTCAGGAGGCACATACACACAATAAATAAGTAAACACAAACATTTAAACATCAGGTGGCAGTAACAGGCCTGAGGAAAAATAAGCAAGGTAAGAGTCAGAGAATGATGGGACAGGTCCTGTGTAAGGGGGGTGTCAGGGTACACCTTTCTGCAGGGTGACTGCTGAGCAGACACCCCTGGAGAGAAGAGGAAACTGGAGGCTAGTGGCTGTTCCAGGCTCGAGCTTACGCGGAGCTTTAAGTCTAGCTTTGCCTCATTTCAGATGAGATGTTCCTTTCACAGTATCATCCAGCCTCACTGGGAACATGACAGAACCATCAGGGCAAGGCAAGATGCTGAATTTGATGCCAGAACCTGAAGGAAGAGAAGCCATAATACAAAGAAAGGAAGTTCAGGCAGGGCCCGGGCAGGCAGGGCACAAGGAAGATGGGCAGGGTGCTACCCTCTCCATCGAACTGCCTCTTCCTGACACCCGCACTCAGCTGGGTCAAAGCTGAACTCCTCGTCCTCACCCCAGAGCCAGCCGCTCTCCCTGACTTCTCCAGCTCCATGAATGGTACCCAATATCCACCTGGTCATCTCACTGCGGTTCATCAAGCTCCCCACCTCACCCCGCCACCCAGTTCCCTTCATTCTCCACTTGTCACACCCTCCAGACCTCCACAAATGGCATTTGGGACACTTCCCCTCCAGCCCTCGAGCCTGGATGTTTACAGGTCATATCAAAACACTTACTGAATGATCTTGAAATTATATCACAGTTTCCTTTAAAAGAGTCAGCAGAAGAGAACCTAGAAAGTTGCCACTTTCAAATGAAGCCACATGAGAAACACTAGCGATGGCTCCAGAAATACTTCGCCACCCCACTGCCGAGAGCTGGCGCACCCGGGATTTTCTGAAGCGATGGGCACAAAGATCTGGGAGATGGAGCCATCCTTTCAATAGAAAGGGAAGCTGGCCGAGGAATCCTTTCATTCTGGTTTCTGCAAGACCCTGCCTTTCATCGAGGTGAGTGGGGAGTCTGGGAGAACAGAAGTGGCTCTATTGAAGTGCCGCCATGGAAACACATGTTAATCTAGCAAATACCTCTTGGAAAGGAGCTTAAAGTTCAGCCAGAGATGCTGCTTGGCATCCAAGTGGGCGAGGTGCAGAACATGCCGGAGCCCACAGAAGGGGAGGTCTGGAGAGGAAGAAGGGGCTTGATGTGGCCCTGCAAGCTGCTCCAGAGCCCCTGTGTCCCCACTAGGGGTCACTGCCAACATTCCTACAAATGGCGACATCTCCCCGCGTCAGGTTTTTGCTGGTTGGAGGAGCACACTCGGCCCATGTGAAAAATAAGCCAGAGTGCTGGAAAGTTACAGACGAGACCCTCAGCCAATGAGGAGCGAGAGCTGGTACCTTGCTGGTACAAGATAAATGCTTCAGCTCCCTTGGTCCTTGATGAGACAGTCCTAGGTGTTGTCCACACACTGTCCAGGGGCTCCCAGTGAGAATGAACCCAATTACCAGCAGTTATACCCTATTAGCTTTCTCTCTTTCCCGTCTGGCCTCCCCACTCACTCGCAATGCTTGTTGGGATCACATCACAGGTAAGCTTCGTGTACCCATTTCTTTCTTAGGATCCGCTTTTAGGAAGAACCAAGCTAAGACAATGGGGTAACTGGCCCAGTAGTAAGATAGCCCCCAGCGGCCTGAGGTGTCCAAATGGGCTTTCCTCTTAAGTATCAGTATCAAAGGGCAGCCAGTTCCAGGGATGTGGGAAGAAAGGTGGTGAACCTCTGGGAGAAGGAATTAAAAAGCCTCCAGAGACGGTGCCTTGCTAATGCAACCCTGTCAATTAAGTCTGAATGCCCCAAAGGTTCCCAAGAGAATTTGCACTCAAGAATCTAGTATTAGTCAGCTGCTGCTGCTGCTGCTAAGTCACTTCAGTCATGTCCAACTCTGTGCGACCCCACAGACGGCAGCCCACCAGGTTGCCCCATCCCTGGGATTCTCCAGGCAAGAACACTGGAGTGGGTTGCCATTTCCTTCTCCAATGCAGGAAAGTGAAAAGTGAAAGTAAAGTCACTCAGTTGTGTCCGACCTTCAGCGACCCCATGGACTGCAGCCTTCCAGGCTCCTCTGTCCATGGGATTTTCCAGGCAAGAGTGCTGGAGTGAGGTGCCATTGCCTTCTCCGACTAGTCAGCTAGGGACACTATAATAAAGTACTGCAGACAGGGCAGCTCAAACAACAGAAATGTATTTCCCCACAGATCTGGAGGCTAGGCATATGAAATCAACTGGTTGTTGGTAGAGATGGATTCTTCTGAAACCTCTGTTTGGCTTGAAGATGGCCATTTTCTTCCTGTGTCTTCATATGACCTTCCTTCTTCATGTGTATGTGTCCTAATCTCTTCTTTCAAGGACAGCAGTCCCATCAGATTTTGTTTGTTTGTTCAGTCGCTCAGTCACATCTGACTCTTTGGGACCCCATGGACTGCAGCATGCTAGGTTTCCCGTCCTTCACAATCTCCTGGAGTTTGCTCAAACTCATGTCCATTGAGTCAGTGACGCCATCCAACCATCTCATCTTCTGTCACCCTCTTCTCCTCCTGCCCTCAATCTTTCCCAGAATCAAGGTCTTTTCCAGTGAGTCAGCTCTTCTCATCAAGAGGCCAAAGTATCAGCCTATTGGATTAGGGCCCACCCAATGACCCTGTTTTACCTTAACCCCCTCTTTAAAGGCCCTATCTCCAAATACTGTCATGGTCTCAGGTACTAGGGGTTAGGACTTTGACTCATGGCTGTTGTATGGGAGGGGACACAATTCAGCTCCTAACCGGCCCCAAGAGATGCCCACTTCCCAGCTGAAAAAAAGACTCTGAATCCACCATCTGTGAGGTTCCTGGATATGGCAGCTCTTGGTTAGAGCACAAAGCGACAAAGCATAATGAGGCCTGAAATGAGCCCGTCAGAAATGAGGAGGCGGCAGGACGGGAGGCTATGAAGTCCAAGGCAGTGCAACTATTTGACCCACCAGTGGGTCTGGTCCTATTTCTATGGAAATGAGCTCATTATAGCTAAATCTTTTTCCAGCTCCTGGTTGATTCATGAAGTGGTTCTGAATGTTGATAATCACTTCATGAATCACTGACAAACATGAGGGCCAAATACCTGCCACTTGAATTGCCTTCTCTCCTGATGAGCATTCCTGTCTTGATGTGGGGTGTCCCCCCACCAGCAAACAGGTGTGCAGATGAGAAGTCCATGTGTCAGAGTCTCGCACTTCAGACATTCCACCCTGGGCATTTTGTCAGGCATTGCTAGACTGCTAGTGTTAGTCATTCAGTCATGTCCAACTCTTTGCAACCCATCGGACTCTAGCCTGCCAGCCTCCTCCGTCCATGGGGATTCTTCAGGCAAGAATACTGGAGTGGGTTGCCCTTTCTTTCTTCAGGGGATCTTCCTGAACCAGAGATTGAATCTTGGTCTCCTGCACTGCAGGCAGATTCTTTACCATCTGAGCCCCCAGGAAAGCCCTGTCAAGCACTGACTCTCCACAAATACTTAATGATCATTCAGGAGCTAATGCTGCAAGTCACTTCGAAGCTCTCACAACAAGGAGCATGAAAGGATCAGTCATCAAGTTCTGCAACAGTTTCCAGGGGAAGTAAGATGGTGTCGCCCAGAAGGTATCAAGGTGTCCATGTTCCTGCTCAAAGGAGAATCTGCTTCATCCCAGACTGACATGGTCGCTGCTTCAAGCAAACTGACAATACCTGTCTCTTAGGCAGACGACAGTCCTCAAAGAAACAGAAACTGAGGGATCAGACTGGAGAGAGATACAAGACAGCCTCACTCCCTCACTTCATTCCCCTCACCTCACCCCACCATATTGCATTTAGCTACTGGAGAGAATATGGGAGTGACACAGAAGACATAGCCTTCAAACCTAAAATCTTGAACATGTGGGACAAGATACCTGCAGCTCAGAAGCAGAGAAAGATAGACTTTCCTCCCAGATACCTGCCAGCTTGCTTCCTCACGTCACTCTCCTCACCCCACCTGCCTGGCCACCTCTCAGAAGGGCGTCCATAGTTACCTCTACTGCCCTTTCCTGATAAGACTGTTCTCCACAGTGCTTCTCACCACCCACAGCCTTCTAGATCCATCTGCTGGCTTCTCTCCTCTCTCCCCCACCAGCAACTAAGCTCCACACGGCAGGGATCTCCGTCTGTTCTGTTCTCTGCTGCAGTCCCTCAACCTAAAGCAGTGCTCAGGAGGCATAGCATGAACTGAATAAATATTTGCAGGACGAGTGACAAGAATTGTGTTGAGCATAAAGAAGAGAACCTGTAGAACTTGACAGAAGAAGAATGGGGGCTTCCCTGGCAGTCCAGTGGTTAAGACTCTATGCTTCCACTGCAGGGGCCATGGGTTCGATTCCTGGATGAGGAACTAAGATTCCGCAGGCTGCACAGTGCAGTCAAAATAAAGAAACAAAGAAGAGGAATGTTGTCTGAGTGATTGCTCCTCTCTCTACCCCAGGCGCACATGTACGGCTCTTGAATCCTTGGGGAGGAGGAAGGGGTTCTCTGTACCCAAGTTTATACCCAGTTCTCACACCTATGTGGGCCCAGGCACCCTCACCACATCATGTCAAGCCTGCACTAAGTCTGAGAAGAGCTCCTTCAGACGCTGTGACAGAAGAGGTGTGGGCAGACCCCAGATGACTCCTGGAGCCCAGACCCTCCTGGGTCTCTCTTCTTTACAAGGCTTATTCGTGTTTGGTTGTGCAGCAGGACAAGTACTACCCGCCATTCAAAACCCAATAATGGTTTTGCTGAAACCATCTACTTCCTCTTCAGTGGACACGGAACTAAGGCTCGGAGAGGGAAGGTAGTTAACCCATAGTTAACCCACGGTCACACAGAGCTTGTAGTAGAGTCAGGACAGAAACAAAAGCCTGTTAATCCCCATGGTCGGGTATATGGTTCCACACTAAGCTGTCTGCCCGTATTTCTGAGTAGAAAAGACTAACTCTGAGAAAGGAAATAACTGACCATCCCAACTGCTTTTATGTCGACTTGAAGAAACCAGGTGGGTGAGCTCAGGGATTTCTGAGGCCTTTGGTTGCCTGGAAACCCCGTATATTTGGTTTGTTTTTTTTTTTAAGTACCCTGACAGACATCCCAACCGAGTGCCCTGTGGTAAGATGTTGTTTAGTCACTCCATCGTGTCCGACTCTTGTGACCCCCCGGATGGTAACATGGCAGGCTCCTCTGTCCCTATGGTAGGATGGGCAATAGGAAGTCAGAAAGTCACATGAAAAGGAACTCGGAGAGTGAGGGCCAGACCCCCAATTCTATTTAGGCCATTTTTAACCACATCCTTCCACTCTGATCATCAGCTACAGATGTGAGGGGGAAAAGCCTTGAGTGTCATTTTGCCCAAATGCCCATTTTCCAGATGAGGAGACTAAGGTTGAAAGGACCAGGTGAGTATCAGAGTCTGGAACTGAGGTCTAGGCTTCTTTTCCCCACTGCCATCCTCCCTGGGGGAGAAAGCAGGGCCTCCAGATCACATTTCAGGGCTGCTGAGGACACTGCCCAATGTCCACGGGCCTTGGAGTCCAGCCTCATGCCAGCTGGGTGACCTCAGTGAGTCATTTCACTACCTGGACCCACAGTTTCTTCGACTTCTTAGTGTCTTGGAAATGTCCAAATATGACCAGCTCAGTGCACTGCCCAGCACAAAACAGGCACTCTATGTCTGTGTCCTTTTTTTTCCCCTGTCTTTTTCTTTCCACCTTTTATCCCATTGGGTAGTGAGATCTTCATTCCTTTACCATAACTATTTCTGTTCATGTTAAAATGGGAATAAGGACGTGTCTGTAAAGCCAGGTGGGGTTGCGGCGGGGTGGGGGGCGCCGGGCAGGTTTGAACTGGGCCCTGGACAATGAGTGGACATTTTCCAGGTAGACAAGCAAGGGCGGGAATTCCAGCGTTACAGGGTCACTTATACAAAAGCATATAGATCTGAGAACAGAAAACCCTCCCAGGAACCTGAAGGGGAGGAAGCCTGGGGCAGGGTGTGCCACGACAGATGAGAAATTTAAGGTCCCTGTGGAACAGCCCTGAGAGGCCTGGCAGGCCACACTCAAGAGATTCTGTGGAAGTGAGGGGGAAGGATTTGACATGTTTCAACAGAGAAATGGTGAACTCCTTTGAAAGGTCACTCACTCTGGGCAGCAGCTAGAAAGATGGAGGGTTGGAAAGAGAGAAGGAGGTGAGGCAACCACGGAAGAGATTTTGGCCAAAGTCAGGCTGGCACACAGAGGGTCTAAGGCTTCGAGGCTGGATGGGCCAGGGTGGAGGAGAGAAGCTGAGACAGATGGATGGTGCCTCCTGCAGGCTGCCTGTCCCCGCTGTACACCCCTCAGTGTGACCTCAGAGGTGATGTCTTGAGCAGAGGGCTGTACCCCGCTTCCCAAGCCCACAGAAGATGCCCCACGTGTGCACTCTTTCCTTCCACTTCCCTCATGCTTCCCGGTACCTGGCAGCCTTCCCTAGCTTTGTTTTCTTTTCTTTTCCTATACCATAGAGACATCTCTTCTTTGTTATTTCAAAGTATCGTCCTACAGAGCCCTGACTAGCATCGCTCATCCTCCCACCAGCCTCCCAAGCTCCCCCACCGTCCCTCCAGAAACCACAGCACAAACACTCTTTACACACAGCCTCTTCATCAGCCCAGCTCTTATCTCTGGCTGGCTTTCAGCTTAAAATAAGTTTCTAAAAACCCTCCTTTGAAACAGCATCTCTCGTTGCAATAATATCCAGGTTGTCTTCTCATCCATTGTCTCTTTAGACCAGGGACTGCATCTGATTAAATCATGTGGTGTGTGTATTGCCAAGACCTCCCAGCCTGCATCAGCCTTTGCTGGGAACTATCTTATCTATAATCAGTTTACTGGGTTATGGACCCAAATTTCCTCTGCAAAACATCAGACTGAGAGGCTTTGCCCACCCTCTCCTAGGAAGGCAGCTATGTTTTCAATAAACCTGAGATTCCATTTCCTAGAACTTCAAAGTCCAGCAGAGCCTTGGTTCTAATTCAACACTCACTGTCCCAGGGCAAAGCTAATCTTAAGTTTTATTTCAACACATTATAAGATGACTTAGGTGTTCAGCAAGACGGAAGAGATTTACAGTCATTTCAACAAACAATGACTGTAAACCTACTATGTTCCAGCTGTGTAAGGAGAGTATAGATTTACTTCCTGTGGCTCACATCTGGGTGTGGGGGGGTGGAGCTGGGAGAAAGATTGAAAAATAAGTTGTTTACCATTTGATGTGATACGTGTAATACTATGAGTTTGTGAAAGGTACTCAGATGAATGGGTGACAACTGGGTTGACAATGGGTAAAAACAAAAACTGGGTTTTTGTTAAAAAAAAAGATAGTCATTTTTTTATTTTAAAAAATTCAGTAAAAACCCAACACTAGTGAAGTTATGGTAAGATTTATGTTATACGAGAGCAATGTGAAAATACACTCAAAGAATCAGAATAATGAACATAACATCCCGCCTGCCCACTCCCCAGTAATCACTCTCCTAGGAATTTATCCAAGTTATAAGTGAAAAAAAAACAGAGTTACTTAAGGAAGTTCAATATATATAACTAATAGTCTAATAGAAATGGTCCAGGTGATTGGATACATCAGCTCAAGAATATTATGTAATTATTTAAAATAACTATGGAGATTAGTAATTAAAACTCTATTTGGGGTCTAATTTCAAGCAAAAGATCAATCACACAATGCTACATTGAACAACCGCCTACAGACTGTGCAGTCGGTCAATGTCCTCACCCTATGCCCTTCTGTTGGGTTACGCTTTGAACACCAGTAGTCTAAAGAGTCCTTTTCTCCATGCTCTTGTACAACTCTCAGAATGACCTGGTGATGTTGATATCATGGTGCCATCTTACAGACAAAGTAACAAGGCTCACAGAGCTTTAATGACATTCACACAGCATCTAAATCAAGGAGCTCTAACCCAGGTCTCCTAACTTCAAATCCAGGGCTCTCTCCTGACTTCTATCAGCTAACTCAGTCTGATGACTAGGAAGAACCACTCATGCTATGGGTGGGCACTGAGATATGGAGACCATCTGCTTGCTGCTGGAAAAGGCCATGAAGAAGGCCATATCACCTCACAAGAACACCTGGATGTCTTTGTCCCAAGACATCTGAGCTGGTCAGTGGGGATGGAGAAGGCACCTTTTCCAGCCAGACTGTAGCTCCTAAAGGTGAGCTTGCTGATAGGAGAAATATGCAACCAACATGCATCAATACATGCAACTATATACTGGGGATAGACACTGGGAGGCGGGGATAGAGGGATGGAAGTAACTGCCTTTACTGCCTTTCTGCTGGGTAACCACCAAAAGCAGGCATTTAAGAATATATTCATTCCTTCTTCCACTGATAGAAAGTTAGACTGTTTCTACACCTCAGCTATTGTGGACAACACTGCATTTAACTTAGGAGTGCAACTGTATCTATGAGATCCTGATTTCTATTCTTCTGGACAAAGATCCAGAAGTGGGCTTTCTGGATCATATAGAGTTCTATTTTTAATTTTTTGAGAACCTCTATACTGCTTCTCATAGCAGCTACACCATTTTACATTCCCAACAACCAGTGTTCCAATTTCTAAATGAACGTGATGGAATACTATTCAGCCTTCAAAAATGAGATCCTACCATATGAAACAATATGAACAAAACTTGAGGTTGTGCTAAGTGAAGTAAGTCAGCCACAGAAGGACAAATACTGTATAATTCCACTTATATGAGGCATCTAAAGTAGTCAAACCAGAGAAGCAGAGAGCAGATTCAAGGTTTCCAGAGGCTGGGGAAGAGGGAAACAGGGAGTTGCCATCAACAGGTATAAGGCTTCAGTTAAACAAGACAAATAACTTCTAGAGATCTGCCATACAACATTGTTTCTGTGGTTGATGATACTGTATTGTACCCTTAGAATACTAGTAGATCTCATGTTGTGATCTTATCACACACAAAAAAGAAACAAGAGTATGTATGTCTGAGTTAGGTAGACACCTAGACACCTAAGCTTACCTCTGTTTCTCCCTTCACTTGCTGTGGTGACCTCAGGCAAATCAGTCAGCCTCTCTCTGTCTCTGTCTCCTCATCTGTAAAGTAAGGAAAGTAACAGTATTGATACTTGCCTCATAGAATTACCATGAAGTTCAATGTTTTTCTGATACTTATGAACTGAATTCCTAGAATATACTAGGTAGATATCATCTTAAGTGCTGTATGCTGCTGCTAAGTCGCTTCAGTCATGTCCGACTCTGTGCGACCCCATAGACGGCAGCCCACCAGGCTCCCCCGTCCCTGGGATTCTCCAGGCAAGAACACTGGAGTGGGTTGCCATTTCCTTCTCCAGTGCATGCAAGTGAAAAGTGAAAGTGAATCGCTCAGTCGTGTCTGGCTCTTAGCAACCTCATGGACTGCAGCCTACCAGGCTCCTCCATCCATGGGGTTTTCCAGGCAAGAGTACTGGAGTGGGGTGCCATTGCTCTCTCCAAGGTGCTGTATAGATACTTCTCAATTTATCCTCAAGGCTCCCTGTAAGGAAGAAACTAGCTTTCCATTTTACAGGTGAGGAGACTGAGGCTTTGGGACTTTAAGGTTATTTACAGCAGCACGTGCATAAAGGACCAATGATCGGCACTGATGGTAAGCCCTGCCAAAGTATGGAGAAGGAAGAGATCTTGCTGGCAGTGTATCCCTGGAAGGCTTCCTGGAGGAGATGGCATGGCATCTGAACTTTAAATGTAAACCAGTGTTGTCTAAGTTCCTAAGCACAGTGTTGAGAGGATGGATGGAAGTTCAAGAATAAAGAAATTGATTGCAAAGAGCTTCTCTGTCCCGGGCCTCAAATGCCTGGCCAAGGTGTCTGACGATCTTCGATCTTCCTTGGCAGTGGTGAGTCAGAAAGGCTGTGGGGTGTGAACAGAATCAGTGCGTAAGGACGATCACTCACTCACCTGGTCAACACAGGTACATCAGGAACCCACAAGTGCCAGGTTACAGCCCTGACCATCCCCACCATCCCCTCCTCTCAACAGGCTCTGAGTGGGGCTGAGGCAGAAACCCATGAGACACAGTCCCACCAGTCAAGGATGCCCCGCTACAGCCCAGTGCTTCTTAGACTTTCACATGCATCCGAATCCCGCCTGGAAGTTTATTACAAGCAGATTCTGATTCAGTAAGTCTGGGGCAGGGGCCTGAGAATCTGAATCTCTAACAAGCTCCCAGGTGATGCTGATCCCTGGACCAGACTTGGAGTAATAAGAGTCTACAATATGTTTGTTACTTTTCTAGTTTCATAATTATGATCCCAACAAGTAACACAATGTGTGGGCCAGAGTAAGTGTTTCGTAAAACATGAATTGAAAAATCTTAATCACCTTCACTCATGTTATTAACTGAATTTGACTAAGGAGCCCCCCTACCAACACACACACACACACCCCCCAAGAGTCATTTCATCTTCCCTGGTACACATCGTCCTACAATCAAGTAGTAGAACCCAGCATGCCTTTTCCAGTCTCTCACACTGTCTTTATGAAACTGACTTTAACCCCTCAGGTTCTTTTTAGTTCACAAATGATGTGTTTCTTGAAAGAAAGAAAAAAAAGGGAGGGGGGGGCAAAATAAGCAAAAAAAAAAAAAGAAACTACAATCTAATCTAATATACATCCTTTCTGACTGTGTGTGTGTGTGTGTTACAGAATGGAACATTCATTTCATTGGGATTTTAATTATCTTAAACCATGAAGGATAATTTCCCATGTAAAAAAATATTATTTTAATGGCTGTATAACATTTCATTAGTTTAAATTTTCATAAAGCACACATTTCACTGACATAAAATATAGTGACTTTAAAAAAAATAATAATAAAGCAAGGTCCACACTGAATAACCAAATGAAGAATATACAGACAAAATGTTGCAATGCCTGTGATTTGCTTGAAAATTGTGCAGGGAGTGGGGACGCAGGAGACAACAGAGCCAGACCAGGATGAGTCATATGTGGGTCACTGTTGAAGTGGTCTGCTGTATACAACTCTCTCACTTCTGCATGTGTTGCTAACTTTCCATAATAACAGTTTAAAAATAAAAGCAAGGTCCACACGAGGTCTAGGAAGAAGAATCTGAAACAGAGATAGAGATGCAAAGTGTTGGAAGTTAGATTTTTAGCCCCCAAGAAAGAACAATGTTTCACTTAGGACCATTTTGGCTGTCCCTTCACAATTCCAAGACCCTGGAGCTATTGAATTGCGCTGGAATAATCCGCCTTTATTATTTCCTGTCCTGTTTGAATGGATTTTCATTTTAAGTGCATGCTTGATGTCATGTCTAAATTGGAACTAATTGAGACGTGCAGGAATGTGGAAGCATGCCCTGGCTGTGGTGGGGACAACACAGGGTTTGCCCATTTAGAGCTCTGCAGATAGATAGGGTTTCTGAGGAGCAAGGGGCCCAGCCCTGCCCTGTCTCTTGCTTCCGTGAACCTTAGCCAGCTCAGTTCACTTCTCTGAGCCTCCGTTTCCTAATCTCTAAGAGGAAAGGATTTGAACTACAGGAAATTTGCAACCTTTCTCTGCTCAAAAGTAATGAGGTCCACCCCGGGAACACCTTCACCACTCTGTGTTGCAGTATGCCAATCAGCCAAATTTGGTAATTGAACAAAGCGAATGGGAACAATTTAATAAACTTTGATAACATTGCATAAAGTAATTGTTCAATTATTTCAAATGGTTCAGTTTGGAAACTCCAAGAGGGCGGTGAGCAGGGTTCAGGGGAGCCTTAGAAATTACCTTTGCTTATTAATCATCTCATCCAGTAGAAGCCACAGAAGAATGAAGACTGTTGGGAGGGAGGGAGGGTATTTTTGTTTTTAATCCTGCTGAACTGTACTTTCATCTGAACATTTTTAAGCGGTGCTTTGGTCTCCCTCATCTGGATGTTTTCTGAGTCTTGTTATCAGGATTTTAATTAACACCAGGTAGAGATGGGGGAGCAGGATGACACGATATTACTTCTGTTTGATTTAAGTCAACGCTGGAGACTCTCCTTCGAGGAGCTGTTGAAAGTGTCTTATCTCATGCATTCCAAGGATGGCTGTTTCATGTAAATGTCATTTCTGCTGTCCAAAATGTTACAACACACGCCAGCACAATAGAACTACTGTCTTGTTCTAAGAGACATGAGGGAGCCAGCAAGCTTTTGATCAAAGGCACGATTCGAACATCAAAGTAACACCTCTTCTGTTAAATTCAGGAATCAAGACTCAGAATAAAGGGATGGAGATTCTGGCTTTAGTGACAGCCTTCCCTCCTGTGCTGGGAAATGCCTGAATCTCCAAGGTTTGATCCATTAGCAGACAACTGGCCAGAAAGGGGTTCTTGGAGGTACCGGTCCGTTTATCGCCTCCTGTATCTTTGCACTTGTACTCGGTTTGTATATGTCCATCTGCTTCTGTGTAGGCTTCATCCCGGGACTAGAGAACTGGAGCGGCTCTGACCCTCCCCACACAGAGGCAGAGGCTAAGAGCCTTTGAGGTAGGATGGAGCTCGGCTCAAATCCACGCTGTGCCACTGGCCAGCTATGTGACCTTATTTAACTTACCTTGCCCTCCAGACACCACGTCTATATACAAATGGTCCCCAACTTACGTGGTTCCACATAACATTTTTTTGACTTTACAATGGCATGAAAGCAATATGCAATCAGTGGAAACTGTACTTGGAATTTTGAATGCTGATCTTTTCTTGGGCTAGATCCATGTAGTATGATAGTCTCTAGAGATGGTGGGCCATGGCAGTGAGCCCCCAGCCCCCAGTCAGCCATGCAATCATGAAAGAAAACAACCCACACATTTATAACAATTCTGCACTCAGATAGCCATTCTGTTTTTCACTTCCAGCACAGTATTCAATAAATGACATGAGATTTTCAACACTTTATTACACAATAGGCTTTATGTCAGATGATTTTGCCCCACTATAGGCTAGTGTAAGTGCTGTGAGTACATCTGAGGTAAGATAGGCTAGGCTAAGCTATGGCATTTGGTAGGTTAGGCGTATTCAATGCATTTTCAACTTACAATAATCTCAGCTTATGATGGGGGGTTATCAGGATGTAACATATGTGTGTTATATAAACATGTGTGTGTGTGTGTGTGTGTGTGTGTATACATGAATGTCAAAAACATTATGTTGCAAGAAAGAAACCAAATGCTAAAACGTATACACTGTATTTATCCATTTATATGAAGTCCTGGCACTTAAGGTCATAAGCTATGGTCTTAGAAGCCAATATAATGACGATCTCATCAGGGCCCTTGGGGCTGGAGAGAACTTGCAGTTGGATGCGAATGCTCCATCTTGATTAGGGTGGTGGTAACATGAACGTGTACATGTCAAAAAGTCACCAAAACATACTCTAGGAAATGTATACCTCAACTAAAAAGGTTGCATCGAAACACCATCGTATCTGATGCCCAGGATTGTTGTCAAGATAAAATGAAGGCCGTCCGTGGAAAGTACCTATCCTCATGGCTGGGCTGAGTAAGTACAGTGAAGGATGGCTATCATGATTGTTTATGCTGTACTCATCATTACTGTTATCCTTTTAGTGGAGTTACATCTGACCCAGAAATTGGGTCTTTAGTTCAGCATATAAAGCAAAAAAATTCTGTTAAAACTGTCCCCAGAGACTCACTTAGATCGTCCATGAACTACAGTTTGCCTCATTTGGTACATACAGCCCTGCTCAGTTAAAGATGTTTCTCAGTATAATGGATTCAGTAATGGGCATCAGGTAATAAAGAGAGCTGGATGTAAGAAGCACACCTCTGTAGAAAGTGAGATCACAGCCAGGGGCTCAACCTGGAAGAGGCTCATGGGTACCAGACCAACAGCAGACTAGACTCAGGGTCATGACTCATTTCTGCCTGGACAAGGGCTCATTGAGAATGACAGGCATAACCACCAGACCAGGCAAACTGCTAATTCCTTCCCCTCTCCCTCCCCTCTCCTTCCCTCCCTCCGTCATCTTTATCCCTGTATTGATCTTTCTTTTTTTCTTTCTCTCTCTCTTTGAATTTGCACTAGTTAACAAAGCACAGGATGCTACTCCACTGTCCTATATTTCCAGGCCTCCATCTCCAGTGCTGCAATACTGAAAGCTCTGTCTGGTCTGGCTCAGAGGAGTCTGACCACTTCACAGAAGGAAAGAGATGAGATGTTATCATCATACCCATACTGTATGATACTTTACTTAAAAGTAGAAGAGCCATGGCAGTACTATTTGGTAAATCCAATGTAGTTCATATTTCGGGTTATCTTTCTCAGCAAATCATTTTGCAAGCATCACAAAATCTCAGGTACCCCTGCACAACTTAGATGCCAAGATCTGGGAGACCACACTGACAGTTGCACCTCGGATTCCAGTGCTCATCATGGACTGACTCAGAAAGCAGTTGCCTGCCCCCACGCCCTCGAGCATTGCCCTACACGATGCAGCCCATGAGGGACGACAGAGAAGGTGTGTTTTTTCCAGAGGAATCTGACTTCGGACCCTGAGAATAGCAACCAAGCAGTGGGCAGGGCCCGTTGCTGGCGGAGCTTTGATGCTATAACGTGGGTGAACTCCAGCCCCTCTCTTAACACAGGACCTGACATCCATCAGCCCATTTGGAGAGCCCCAGCAGAGGCCTGGACAGGTGTTAGATTGCCTTTCGTCACCCACAGGTATGTGAGGTGTGCCGCAGGAGCACCTGTCATGTCTCCTGAAGCAGGAGGCTCTGCCAGGGATTTACTCTGAGCACAGGGATCTGAAGATTATATCCCTTCTGACTCAGAAATGACCTGGATCAAGGACCCAGCTTTCTAAGCATGACAGGATGGTAAAAATAGCCAGTGACAGCATCTCCATGTGAGATAGAAGACACCACGCTGAGTTCCAAAGCTGGAAGAGTGAATGTCATCCCTTCTCTTATCCAATGGCCACTTATCACACACAAGAGCCTGCCTAGGCTGGCAGCGATGCTGTGAGAGAGTTGGAGAGCAACAATGATTAGAAAGAGAATCTGAAATAAATCACACCTACCCCCTAGGTATTTAAGGTTGAGGTGAAGAGATGGAATATGTGAACATGAAAAAGTAAAGTTGAAGGACATCCAATTATTTTTCACAAACCGACGCTAGGTATCCATCATGGGCCAGGCACTGTGGCCCCTCTGCTGGATCAGAATGAGTCTGACATGGTGACCCCCACAGTGAGTCACAACCCAACAATGGAGCTGGGTGATTAAACAAATCATTATGTACAATGACAAGGAGTAAGAGAGGTGTACAGAGAGCCTGTCCAAGCAGGATGTGAGAGATGATTTATATACACCGGGGTGTGTCCGGAAAACATCTGAATTCTGGTGTGCTGAGTACGTAGGACTTAGCCAAGGAGATAAAGTGAGAAAGGGCATCCCAGGCACAGGGAACAGCATGAACAATGGCAGGGGGCAGGCCAGCCACGAAGTGCCATGGGGGAAAGGCTGGAGAAAGTTCACAGGACCTACCTGATGCCCAGGTTTAGAACTTGACCTTGGCCTTGGTTGGGGAGGAGGAATGAGAGGAGGAAAGGGAAGAGGAATGGTGGAATCATTGCTGATTCCCCATCGAAGATCTCTCAGCACCGCTCCCCAGGACTTCGAGAAAAGCGTTAAACCCTTGCCCACATCCCAGGAGGCTCTCTGTTTCCCTTCCTCCCAAAGTCACAAACTGAAGACAAAAGACTCTTAATCACATGCCTTCTGATTTCCCTGTGTACTTTTCCAACCAGAGAAAGTGTTCCTCACTGAAGGGCCCTCTTTGTTAAAAGAATCAGGGTACTTTTCTTCCTCCAGAATCTTAACAATTACAAACCTGAAAAGATGCAGTTTTCCAATGACAGGATTAAAAAAGAAGTGGAAGATACGCTTCCTGCCCTTGAAAGATGAACAGAGCAACTTCTGTTTACTCCATTAGGGGAGAGTGAAGCCTATGGATTTCACCAAATAAGGGACAGAGCAAATCCAGTCTGCCCTGATCTTCCTCAGGCCCCTCTCTCAAACTCAAAACTAATTTTCAAAGTCATCCATCTTTAACCCAACAGCATCAGTTACTGGAAGAATTTTCCCTTTCTCATTACCTCATCTGATGGAGTTTGTTACTCATTATACAAAATGAAATGTCACTTACATGGCTCCCCGAGTGCCCTCCCCCCCACCCCCCGCCATTAATCAGAGGAAGCTGAGTTGGCCAGAATATGTATTGTCCTCTTCCCAAAGGGAAAGGACTAAAGTAGTTTGGGTTCAAATGAAGCAGAAGCCAACCCCGAGGCAAAGAATCAGGCTTGAGAGGTTTTATCGATATCATGCAATAAACACAGAAATGGAAACTGAGAGCAGGTAAGTGACTCTTACCAAGGTCTTAACCAATATGATGGTTAACATTCATATTTTTTTTTAACTAAGAAAACCTCAGTTGGGTGAGATCCTATCACATATATGCGTGCGTGTTAAGTCGCTTCAGTAGTGTCCAACTTTTTGCAACCTATGGACTATAGCCCGCCAGGCTCCTCTGTCCATGGGATTCTCCAGGTAAGAATACTGGAGTGGGCCAGACCCTCATCATCACACATATAAGTCACCATAAATGGTCCCTATAGTTTTCTGTATCCTCTTCCCAATCATAAATGTGCAGAGAGAAATTAGAGCTTCTCAATGACTTCTCTCAAGGTCAAACCTTCTAGGAGTCACTCTCCTCCCTAAAGCCCTGCCTTCTATTCTGAGTAGGAGCTATTATCTTCCTAGCCCTACCTCTCTGCCATAATGATTGGTCCAGGACTGGGACATGTGACCCTAATCTAACCAATCAGACTCCTTTCCTCAGAAAACATTAACTGATACAGGAGAGAAGATCCCTTATCCTCTCGCTGGTGAAGTTTTGAGATGTGAGTCTGGAAGCTGCAGGTGACCCTGCAGGTATGAAGGGAATTTACAAGGAAAGAACAGAGTTGAAGACAGAAATGAGATATAGAGGTCTTGGCGGCATCTGAAGAACCATTTCTCATTCCTGGGCTTCATGGACCGGCCCCAGTTTTCCATAGCCTGATTTCTCATCTTGTCCTTTAATTCTATGAGCTATCCTAATAGCCTTCCAATAAAGACTATTTTTCACTTAAAGTAGTTCAAGCGTGTCTATGGCATCCATGATTTGTGACCAAACCCCCTGATTTAATGTGACCATTGACTGATTTTCACTTTAGCATGTCCCATTAGAGTTCTCTAATTACCCACATTTCTCCCAACCCACCACTAACAAACTGTTTTATTCCCTTATGGTTTGAAGTACATCAATCTCTAAAGACAAAACATAAAAATGAAATCAAGTTTCAGTGTAATACACTTAAGGAAGCAACTCTTCTAAAGTCTAAAATGACATAAAATTAGTTCTGTCGCAGGACATTTGGGACATCTCAGAACCTCCATCATCCTAGTTGACCCACCCACTTGAGTGTACTAAATCTCCAAAGGTTGATAAACATTGAATATTCTTCACTTATATTTATTGTCCATTCCAAAATTGATGTTTCCCATTGGACATTTAAACAAGTATTGCTTTGTTAAGCATTTTCTCTGTTTGGAGGAGCACATCAGAAATTGATTCCCTGATAGTATGAGGTAGGAGATGAAGCACAAATTCAACTACAGCATTTGGACCTCTCCTCTCCTTTTGCCTTTGTGGTTTGGACACTTCATTCCCCAAAATGAAAGGTAAGGACTTTAAGACAGAAAACCAATTGGGATGCTGGAATCCAATCAACAACCATGTCCCAGGGCAAAGGGCCAGTCCGAAGTAGCCCAACATCCATCTCTCAGTAGCTTCCAAATGCTGCAGCCCACCCAGGTCATAGTCAAGGAGGCTGGCTCTTTGTTCTCAAGGACTGTGAGGCTGACAGGTGAAAAAGTTTCACTGGGGCAGAGGAAATGAAATTGAATTCAACTTGGAGGTTATTTGTCTTCCCCGTGACCCACAGTGGTCTCAAGTGACAGCACAAGTGCCAATGGTCAAACTCACATCGGTGAGTCAATTACTGGGTACCTGCGTTCAATGCAGGTTCTGATGCATTAGATTTAATATGGTTCAAATGTATTGAGCAGAAGGGAAAAAGAAGAGGGAACCAAACTCCTTTGGGGATTTTGTTTGAATCTACAAAAAGGCTGGATTGAAACCTGCAGAGTATTTATAAAGAAGCTGTAAAATCTTTTATTCATTTGAAAGGAGTTGGAAGAGAGACATAGGAAGTGAGGCAGGAGAAACTGAGTTGCATCAGGGAAAGAAGGGGGGGGCAGTAAGAGGCAATTTTAGCCAAAAGTGAGCACTTTCTCCTATTAGGAGGATGTTAACCCTCACCACCACTAGTTCAGGGACAGATTTGGGTAAGAGTCCCCCTCTATACTCACTGGTTTTATAAAATGAGTTCTATAAAACTCACTTCCACTCTAGGAACTTCAGTGTCCTTACCTATAAATTGGAAATAAACCCCACACAAAGGGTCTTGTGAAGATCCAAATGAAATAATAGATGTGAAAGTCCTTTATAAGTTGTTGAGAGCCACACAGATGCCATTTATACTTGAAAAGCGAAAGTGTTAGTGACTCAGTTGTGTCCAACTCTTTGCAACCCCATGGACTGTAGCCTACCAGGCTCCTCTGCCCATGGAATTCTCCGGCAAGAATACTGCAGTGGGTTGCCTTTCCCTTCTCCAGCAGATCTTCCCAACCCAGGAACTGAACCCAGGTCTCCCACATTGTAGGCAGATTCCTTACCATCCGAGCCACCAGAGAAGCCCAGTTATACATATGATTGGTATGATTTAAGTCATAGGATATACCACATAAGGAATGGAAATCCTGACAAAGGACCCGGGACAAAACTCAGATGAGAATAGCCAAGACTGGAAAAGGTAAGGTCCAGGCAAAAAGCAATTTCCATCAGGGTCATTTGTTAAAGTCTGAAAGCAGTTAATCCTGTGCCAAGTTCTGAGGCCCATTGGTCCACAGGCTTGCCTTAGCTGAGTAAGACAGCTTATCAGCTGATCACCTATGAGTGGATTCTCAGCTTTTACTTCAAGTTCCAATTATACTAGGAGATCTTGGTGGCAAGAGCCAGTTGGAGTTATGCAGGTAGCTGTGCCTAATTGTTCTGCCTCTTGTGCATACCCTATCCAGTGCCGCTGTCTCCTAATGATTGCAGGCAAAATGCAAATCAGACCATGGCACCCTCTCCAGCACTGTTTCTTAATCTTGGTTGCATATTAGAATCTTAATCTTGGTTACATATTAGAATCACCTGGAGATTTAAAAATACTAACACCTGAAGACCACCTCCAGAGAGTATGGCTTAATTTGTTTTGGTGCATCCTGGCATTGGGATATTTAAAGTTTCCCCAGGTATTTCTACCATATGGCCAAGTCCAAGAACCATTATTCTAGGGTAGACATAAGCAAACTTTTCTGTAAAGGGCCAAATAGTATTTCTTTTAGGTTTTGGTCTCTGTTACAATTACTCAATTCTGCCCACATAGTGTGAACATGCCATAGACAATATATAAATAGATGGTTATGTCTGTGCTCCAACAAAACTTAACTCGCAAAAATAAGTAGCAGGCCCTAGTTTGCCAACCCCTTCTCTAGAGATTCCTTACTTAGAGTAAGGTCTGAGGATCAGCACCATGGACAGTACCCAGGAGATTGGACATGCAGAACCTCAGGAATCCACGAGCTCCCCAGGTGATAACATATGCAGAGTCAAACTTGCTAGGCACTGCCCCAGAGGGTTCACTTTGTGAATCCATCCCTGCCAGCATCACAGCACTGAAGTGATGAGTGGAGACTCATCACTGTCAGCATTCCCCATGCCTGTCACCTCCATCAGCCTGGCTGTCTCCTAGCTGCCACATTTCTGTAGCATCTTCTCCTTGGTGACACAGACAGTCTGAGTAGCTGTCTACATTTGATTATGGTGCTTCCAAAGGGTCAACAGAGCCACACACCCAGTTTCTATTTTTCAAAATAATATGTGGAGAGGATGGAGCTGTGGAGCCATATGAGGGGATATGCCCCTTCTCTCAGGAACTATCCATTCATTTAAACTTGTCAAATGTCATACAGCTTCTCAAACACCCCCTGCTTCTTTAAGCCTTGGTGCCTTATATATGGTGGTGTGATTTCTGGGAAAATCTTGTGAGTCATCTTGCCACCAGACAAATTTATCCAACCTTAGAAAAACAGACATGGGTGAGACCATCTGACCACTCCCATCCACACTAAATCACTTTTTCCCCATGCTAGCCCCATTCCCCATATACACCTGTGCTCTAATCCTTAGCACATTTATGGTAATAATGAGCTCGCCAGCCTGTCTCCCTAAATGATACTGAGNACTGAGTGACTGAACTGAACTGAACTGATGGTTCACAAAAATGTTGCTCTCTAGAACAAACTTTGGGAAACGTTAACTCTTAGACAATAGCCCTGGTCCAGACCACACCCAAGCTTGTAGTATCCCCTGGAACTTGAATTATGGCCCTGGCCATTGCCCAGCAATAAAGAAGTTGTGTGAGAGGTGTTGATAGGATGAATTCAGTTCCTACCAGCCTGAGCCATCTTTCCTGAAAGACAGTTGCAGGACTCTTCCGAGGGACTCATTAGAATTCCCACCTGACAGAGGAGGAAACTGGCTTGATGTGTTAGGGTTTTGCCACTGACTTAGGAACACAGCCAGGGCCAGAATCCAAACCCAGAACTGTGCCCAACACAGTAGGGCAACTCCCTTCCAAGGAGTTTCTCAGGAGGTCACCATCTGTCACCACGTCCCTCTTCCCACCTGCCCCACCTAAAGCAAAGCTGGGCAGGAGGGGCGTGTTTTTTCCACTCTTGATGCCAGCCCAGCTTTCAGCTGAGTCAGAAGTCGCTCCAAAAGGCTCACCTGTCTTATCCCTCAGTCTGTTTGGAGCTGACGTTTTGACAAGGCTTCCACACAAGATTCCTGCCATTTGGAGCAAGCAGTCCAGCCAAGGCCGTCTTGGCAGCACGGGGCCCTTACTCCTGATGCCCTGCCCAGTCCTCCCTCTGGTCTGATCTGGGCAACCCCACCCGACCAATCTGCCAATGCCACCCCCCCCCCAGGGGCGTGTTTTTTCCACTCTTGATGCCAGCCCAGCTTTCGCTGAGTCAGAAGTTGCTCCAAAAGGCTCACCTGTCTTATCCCTCAGTCTGTTTGGAGCTGACGTTTTGACAAGTCTTCCACACAAGATTCCTGCCATTTGGAGCAAGCAGTCCAGCCAAGGCTGTCTTGGCAGCACGGGGCCCTTACTCCTGATGCCCTGCCCAGTCCTCCCTCTGGTCTGATCTGGGCAACCCCACCTGACCAATCTGCCAATGCCACCCCCCCCCCATTGGACAGTCCAGATTTGTGCACAAGCTGCGAGCACCTGGGTGCATCCCTGCCCATGTGGACAAAGGCGAGTTCTGAATAGTGGCCCCATCACATCCTATAGTGCAACAGCTTGAGGAAAGCGAGAAGGGAGCCAGCCAGTGCTCTGCCTGCCTCTGGCATCACCTACCCTGGGTGTAGCCAAAAGTGAGCCCGTGCTAAGCCATGAAGCAGCACTGAAAAAGCCCCCTCTCCTCTCCAGACTTCAGTTACCATGCCTCTCAAAGGAACACATTAGATGTGAAAGCAGTCACAGCTGCTAGTGATTCCCACTTGCTGTGCATTCCAGGCTCCACGTGCATTATCTCATTTGCTCTCAACCATGAAGCCATACTCCAAAAGGAAGCCCTGAGCAGGTTTGATTGGGGTTACCCCAGAAGTAGATCATGAGACAAAACCGAAATGCATGTAGCTGACTGGAGAGGTGATCCAAGGAAATATCAGTAGGGAAGTGAGGAAGTAACATAAGAAAGGGGCACAGGTGATAAACGGTGTGCTATTAAACCAGCTACACAGTGCTGACTGGGTGGATTCAACAGGGAAATTCTATTGAGTAAGGCTTCTGCTCCTACCAACAACCCAGCCCAAGGGATAAGGGAGCTACAGAGCTTTGTTATTCTTCTTTAGCTGCTCAGTCATGTTTGACTCTCTGTGACACCATGGACTGCAGCACACCAGGTTTCCCTGTCCTTCACCATCTCCTGGAGCTTGCTCAAATTCATGCCCATTGAGTCATGATGCCATCCAACCATCTCATCCTTTGTCATCCTCTTCTCCTCTTGCCTTCAATCTTTCCCATCATCAGGGTCCTTTCCAATGAGTCAGCTCTTCTCATCAAGTGGACAAAGTATTAGTGCTTCAGCCTCAACATCAGTCCTTCCAATGAATATTCAGGGTTGATTTCCTTTAGGATTGACTGGTGTGATCTCCTTGCAGTCCAAGGGACTCTCAAGAGTCTTCTCCAACAACACAGTTCAAAAGCATCTACCTTCAACCAACAAAACTGCCACTATCTGGGATTTCCCTGGTGGTTCCCTGGTTAAGAATTCACCTTGCAATGCGGGAGATGCAGGTTCAATCCCTGCTTGGGGAACTAAGATCCCACATGCCTACTGTGGAGCAACTAACCCCACGCACCACTACTACTGAAGTCCACGAATGCTCAGTGGAGCCTGTGTATCACAGCTAGAGAGCCTGAGGGCCACAACTACTGAAGTCTATGCACTCTGGAGGCCGTGCACCACAGCTAGAGAGTCTGTGCACTGCAATGAAGGATCCCACGTGACACAACCAAGACCCAATGTAGATAAATAAATATCTTTTTTAAAAAGAGAGAAAAGAAATCACTGCCCAAAGAAAAATAGAGTTGTCACTATCCAATCATGTTTGACCTACAGAAATGACAATTTCATGTGGTTTGAAAGTATGTTAATTTCAAGTGTCTTTGGTTGAGAACTATGGGCAGGGGAGGAAAATGTTCATTTCATGGCAGTTCCATCCCATCCTACACCACAGAGCAGCAGCTTCAGAAGTTCTAGGGGGGACCCCTTGGGTGTGGAGATACAAGTACTGTCCATGGGATGAGAACACACTGAACTGTCTCAGTGAGCCCTGAGGGGGCCCCTGACCATGCAGGCTGCACTGACCAGGAGACTGGGATCCAGCTGGGATTCAAATCAAGGGTGTCTGTTTCTAAGACTCTATCATTTTCCCCAAATTACATAGCCCGATTCTAAGATTCTAGAAGCCTTCAACTACAAAATCTACAACTCAAAGACACAAAGTCTTAAACAGCAGGACAAGATGAGTCAATTAGCCAAGGTTAGTACTCTTGCCTGGAAAATCCCATGGGCGGAGGAGCCTGGTAGGCTGCAATCCATGGGGTCGCTAAGAGTAGGGCATGACTGAGCGACTTCACTTTCACTTTTCACTTTGATGCATTGGAGAAGGAAATGGCAAACCACTCCAGTGTTCTTGCCTGGAGAATCCTAGGGACAGGGGAGCCTGGCAGGCTACAGTCCATAGGGTTGTAAAGAGTCAGACACGACTGAAATGACTTAGCACACATGCATGCATATAAGGAGATGGAGTCAGAACAGCGCTAGAGCTGGTACTGGAGCCAGACGAGGGCCATGTGGCTTTTGGAGAGAAGAAGTGAGTGACCACTGCATGAAAGTGCATGGCCTGAGCTGGAAATAGAGTAAGCTGGGCCAGTGTCTGCACATCTCCCCCAAACAGTCATTCCAAGGGTACGACAAATGCGCTCTACTGTAGGATGAGTGATTTACAGGGCTGCTCAGGACCCCAATTCTTTAAATGTTGTCCATGAACTTGTGTTTCAAACTTTTAGGAATGAGTTATGACACACCACCCTGAAAATTCAATTACCTCAGCAAGACATTTGGCATAAATCAAAGATATCTACGGCGTGAAGATGCATCAGAGCTCATCCACAGAGGGGAAGCGACTCGCCCAAGGTCACACTACAAATGATGGGGTCAGCCGAAAGAGATTCGCAATGCATAACGTTTGCCCAAATTGGCATGGGCAGGGAAAAAGAACATTTGCCTTTTCAACTGATGGCTTCCAAAAAGCCCTGGCCAGGGAATTAGAGAATCTGACACGGACTCTGAGCTTCCCACAACAGCCTCAGTGTCTGATCAGTAACATGGGGATCTCTGCGACTGTCCCAGAGAATTAAATGAAGTCATGTTGGAAGACATTAGGTTAAATGGTATATAATCCTGCAAATGCAGGGGGCTATTCATGATCTTTATTACTTGTTATTAGGAGTTATTTTTTGTTGTGCCTGGAATGATGACAGCTAACTTGATTCTTGTTTTTAACACAAGTCTGCTCAATGTAACATTTAACAAATTTTTGTTATACTTCATCAAGTAGATTTGAAAAATTAAAACACCAGAGAGTGTAAAATGAAAAGTAAAAATGCCCCCATAGCAGCCCTGGTTTATATAAAAGTTTGATAGACCCTTCCAGAAAATTATTTCTGCATATAACATTATACATGTGTGTGTGTGTGTGTGTGTGTGTGTTCCACCTTGCTATTTTTTTTTTAACATGTCACAGTACACCTTGGACAAGGTTACACAGAAGTACATAAAGACTCAACTTGTTCTTTTTATAAGGAGGAAAGACTGTTCCATTAATGGGTAAACCAGAAACGATTTAAGCAGACCCCTGTTCTGGTCATTTGTGGTTTTGTGGAAGACTCCAGCAGAGCTGCCATGAGCACCCCATACACCTGAGAGTATATGTTCTCAGCCCTGAGACTGCTGCTCAGATGCCACGTGCATTTAAAGTCTTGAAAGATGAAGTTAAACTGCAGTTCAGACAGGTCGCACTAGCAAGCCCTTCACACACTCTTCTCCCATTTTAACTGGATGTAGAAATGTCCCTTTGCTGAAGCTGTAGTCAACCCTGGAAAAGAGAAAGCTTAATATTGGCCAGTCTGAGAAGTGCAAACTGGCATCTTGTTACTGTTTTGATCTGTGTTCTCTTTTATTATGACCAGCAGTGGATGTCTCTTCATGTGCTGATTGGCAATAATTGTGCAGTGTTGTTTTCTTTAGAAGAAGGGCTGTGTGTGCACATGTTAGTGTGGAGAGAGAGATGAGACAGGAATTTCCTTATTAACTGCCTGTTTATATAGCCCTTGCTCAATTCTTAAACTTTTATTTTCATATCACTTTATATAACCCTCTTATAAATTCAGAAAAGCAGCCTTAGGTGAAATGGTATAAACTTTCCTTTTCCTGATATATTGTTACTTTTTATTTCTTCATCACGTTTTTGCCATGGATTTTTTTTAATGTATAATATAACCTGATTCTCCCAAATCTACACTTGCCACAACTGTGATCTTTTTAAAAGTGAAGACAGATCACATTGCTTCTTTGCTTAAAAGCTGCTGTTTTTCATCACTGCTAGAATAAATTCCACAGTTTTGCCTTGACCTTCCCGGTGTAGATGCTGCCCATTCCTCCAGCCTCACTCCATCCTCCCCTTCACTCCAAGCATATCTGGGCTCTTTCCCATGCCAGTTCTTTATTCCTTGCTTCCTCTCCTTCTGGAATGTTCTTTCTTCCTCCCATTCTCCAAGGCCACAACTTATAGTCACCTCTCGCGGACTCACATGGTCCCCCAACAAATGGCACGCCCTCCTCTTCTATTTTCCTTCTCAGCTTCTTGTCTGCTTTCCTAGTCACATTTATCACAACATACAGATTGCTTGCTTTTGCTTTCCCATCCAGAATATAAGCTCCGTAAGGCCAGGGCCTTCTCAGGTCTTGTGCACCACTGCACCCCCAACGCCTCCATCAGTGCCTGAAACAATGTGGGTCGTCGCCACTGACTCATTTAATCTAGTCCGGTTTATCATCCTCTTCCTATAAAGCTCTTCACTTTTCCTCTGCAGTTTAGAAAAGTACTTCTCTCTCCTTTCATTTTCAGGCTTAAAATCATTCCTTGAGACTCATATTTATTCTGTTCCAGGCAGAACTCATATTTATTCCGTTCCAAGCAGGTGTTACAGGCACCGGGTTACTGCCACAAACAGGACCAGGCAAGACAGCCGTCCAATCCCAGTACAGGGGTGATAGACCTAGCACGAAATGTGAATGGAGGAAGAAATGATTTTAGAGGATGCCAAGAACTATGGAGGAAATAAAGCAGGAGAATATGAAAGACGGTGGGGGTGGCCAGGTCTCATGACAAGGAGAACACCTTGGAAAAAACTAAGGAAGAGCGTGCATACTGGGTAACAGCTCCCGCGCAGGAAGGTGCTTGCACAGCCCAGAACACATAGAGGAGATCCATGCATCCTCAAGAGAAGAAACCCGGGAAAGGAGGGCTCCCTGCAGGGGCTCCGCCACACAGCATGAGGGCGCTCTTCTAAAGGCAACAGGCAGCCCCGGTGGGGCTCCAAACCAGGGAGTGGCACCATCTCACTTCAGTGTTTTAAAAAATCACCTTCGGACTCGTCTAGAGAAAGAAACAAAGAACTGGAAACCTAGCTTTATAGTTGTTTTTCTCAAAAACGACTGGTCAGTTATCCCATTCATTAAATAATCTATCCTCCCCTCCCCAAGATTTAGTTGGAAGTGCTTTTGGGTATTTAGTATATTTGAGCATGGGGAGAGAGTGGTTCCATTCTGTTCATTTTCCTGAAACCAAACATTCTGGTTACCATACAATAGCTTCATGATACATTATGAGATCTCCAGCTACCACTCTCTATTACTATTTTTTTACAGAATTGTCCTATTTTTCCACATTCCCCCCCCCCCAGGTGACTTCCCAATCCTTTTGTCAAATTTTGAAAGTAAAATCCTCTTCATGTCTTAATTGGGATTCATTGGGCTTATAGATTAATTTATTAATAAAGAGATTAAAGAGAACTTACGTCTTTACAATATTGTGATTTTCTACTAATAAGCACAGCCTATATCTACTTGTTCCCATAGTGTTTCCAGGTTTTTATTCACAAGCTTAACAGCTATTGATTTAGTGAAATAGCATATAACTTGCCTGCACAAAGCTCATTATAGAAATTTGGAAAACAGATACATAAAATAGAAAATACAGAGGCAAGTAAATAATCCCATATAATTGCATCACACATGGAGATCTATTGTTAACCGGCTCTTGTGTGTTCAGGGCACATGCAGGTGTGTGTGGCGGTTGGGGGGGGGTGGCATTCTCATACAGCATACTGAGTTTTCCATTGTTTAAAAACAAAACTTCACATTTGGGCCCATGATATCAGATATTCTCTCAAGCACAATTAGAATGACTGCCCAAAATTACATCACATGAATATATTGTCATTTATTTAACCACTCTTCAATTGTCAAACATTTCACGGATTTTTCTTTTTTTACAATGTTTGTTATAAGTGGTACTTCAGTGAACACACTTGTAAATATGCATTAGTTCTTCTATTTCTTAAAGACGGTTTCTTTGACTTGATTTGTGAGTTCATGTCCTTTGCTACTTTTCCCCATGTTGTACCAAAGATCTCTTTGTCTTGCACAGATTTTGACTTTTGTCTGTCAAATATCTGTTGAAGCTTACCTAGCTTGTTGTTGACCATTTAATTGTAGAGTATATCAAATGGGGGAGGGCTGAATTTTTTTTAATAACTGGGGGGATTTAGGGAAAATATTTGGTAAAAGATTCAGATCTAACTTGATACTCCTTGCAAATGGCCAATTTTCTCAAGACAATTTGTTGAACCATTTGCCCTTATTATTTCCTTTGTGAAGCCTTTTTAATCTGTTTCAAATTCTATTTCACACAGGACCATCTATTCTATTCCACTTACTTATCTGTCAGTTGATTCTTACAACATTGACAAACTATTTTAATTACTAGTTTCATATGCCTTTCAATAACCTGAAGGATCCCCTTGTTCCTCCTTTCTTCAGAATATTCTAATTCTGAACCAAAATAGAGAGCCATCTCATTTGAATAGCAAGAAGACCATGCATGTTGGCTGGTGTGCTTGTTTCAAAATTCATCCCATGCTAAATGCACTACCTATACTGACATGGAAGAGCTGAGGAAAGACTTGGACCCTGAATACCTAGTTCCCTGAAACAAAGGAGCTCATTAAAAACTACAGTTCCCAAAATGCACTACGCTAGGGCTCTGTCTGGCTCCTCCACCATTCACTGCACTGTAGCCTGTAATCCTGGGCCACACTTGCCTGGGCAGTGAGTCCCTCTATCAGGTCCCAGGCAGCCTCCACGGGAAGTTCTGGGGTCATAGTTGAGAGAGAGAAGCAAGAACTGTGCTCTGAGGCTATCGAAACAGAACTACCACTTAAGGAGGCAGACGCCCAGGTTTTGGGTCAGAACTGGCCCTCTGTCTCAAGAATGCTGAAGAGAGGGAAAGACCCCAGGCATACCCTCCTTTCATTAAGCTCATTGATTCACTCCCATTAGAATGGTAGCCTACGCTTGGCCTCCAACAGAAATCTTCACGAGGCCCTCTGTGGAAACTGCCCCCAGATGCCTGAGCTGGTGGGCTGCCTGTCTTGGGTTTCTGATGGAGGTGTACCATTTTGCTCCCTCTGGTCATTCAGATGCCTCTGTAAAGGAACTTGGAAGATAAATGAGTGAGAATTGGATTCTCCTTGGGATTAGGAGTCACCAATGATTTGTTTCAGTGAACAAATAAGGAAATATAAAATAACTGACATCTTGCAATATTAAGTTTTAGAAGAAGTAGCAACAGTTTTCTCTGTGAGTGCTGTTGAGAGCTCCTACTTGGTCTTGGGAAGCCATGGAACAAAGAAAGAGGGGACATGGCTGCTAAGGAACTGGGGAGAGATTCCTCAGCCTATGATCTCAGCCCTGGTCACCTCACCTGGTTCCTAGAGGTCTTCCTGAGGGCTACCAGGAGGCCCTGCTGAGAATAAGAAGCTGGTAACTGGGTTGCCACTTTTCAAGCTTCCCTGGGAGAATTCCTCCCTCCCTCCCTCAGGGATGTTACAGGGATGGAGGAGACTGGTCAAGGCTCTCCTGGGTCTCTGATCACAACCACATCACAGTCATAGGCAGAATCCCCCCCAGCCCCTGATATTCCATCCTCTGGCTACTCAATCAAACACTAACCCAGGTACTGCTGAGAGGGGTTTTCAGGTGCAATTAACGTCTCATGTCAAGTGACCTTAAAAAAAAAAAAAACATTATCCAGGTGGGCCTGGCTCAAACAGCTGGACATTTTAAAATGGAGAACTTTGGCTGGCGTCAGCAGAGGAAGTCAGAGAGAGTCAAAGCACAAGGGGGATTTGATGTGCCTTTAGGTTAGAGGTGATCACACAAGAAAGAATGCCTGCCACCCTAAACTGCTCAGAGAGACCCCCAAGTGATGGCCACTAAGGAAATGAGACCCCAGTCCTTCACCCAAAAGGAAATGAATTATTCCTTTCAGCCAATCCCCTGAAGGTGCCTGAAAGCAGATTCCTCCCCCATAGCTCCTAGGATATGGCTCAGCCCAGCCCTCCTCTTAGAAATAGCCTCCTAATGTCCTGAGCAGAGAACCAGCTGCATGATGCCAGACTCCTAACCTATAGAACAGTGAGCTTTAAAAAAAAAAAAAAAAAGTGTACTGTTTTAAGCCACTACAAGCCATGGAAAATGAATACACCATCTGAGGGCAACAAAATGCACCTCCGGCCCCAGGCCTCGCTGTGCTATAAGCAGGGCAGACAGGATTAGATCCTCTCTCTCTGTCTGCAACTTTGCAGGAAATTCCGTGTCTAAGATCAAAAGTTAGCCCAGTGTGGTTCACGGCAGGAGAACCTCCCCGCCTGGCTCTGTGCCACCTGATCCGAGGGGACAGGGAGAGCGGACCTGCCCATATAACAGCGTCCCGCCAGCAGGGAGGCAGTGCAGCAAGCGTGACCCACTAACACATCAAGAGGACACCAGGGGAACTGCGTTGCAAAGGCCCCACTTTGATTTTTGCAGGCATCTCGGGGAGGAAGAAGGCAACAGAGGCTGTGTTCTGAATCCAAAGCCGTCTATTTCTGTGCCTTCAAAAAGGAAAAGCGCCTAAGCCCTCACAAGGGGAAGAAAAGAGAATGCAAGTTCCCGCAGCCAGGCAGCCACAAAGAGAGAGTGTGGGCACCCGAGAGCCAGCAGCAGCGGGTACCAACCACCGCTCCCTGAATGGCAAAACGCTCTCCCCGCGGACCCACAACCACCAGCGCTCCATACCCGACCATGTGAGGTTTAGGCAGATTCAAGTTTTCTAAGCCTCAAATTAGCCCTTGTAAGAGCTTCTCTTCTTTCTCCCCAATCGACTTTAATCAAATGCTTCAGAAGCTGGGAAATATTTTCAGTTAATCAGGCCCTAAATGCGGGCGCCTGGGGAATGCCGTGGCGCTATCGTTCCTTCTGTTCACTCGGCCCATCTCCCGCCTTCCCCTCTCTCTCCCCCTTGACAGTGCTTGTGAAATGCTTGGCAAACTTGTCCCACAAGTGAAGGGAGATTGAGAGAGGACAGAAAGATTAACGTGACACATCACAGCAAAATTATAAGACACTTCCTGACAGTGGCAGGCAAATACTCTGTCTATTCAACAACAGCCTTTAAACATTTTCTACCTCCCCCAAATTTATTTTTAGTAAGTGCTTAGAGTGTATTGAACACTTGGCTTGGTTCCTGTCCTACAAGAACTCCAGGCATGGTGACCTCGTTTTTGAACCCCAACTAGATGTCAGCGCCTTGAATTCCAATGATAATTACAAACGTGTCGTGAGCATTCAGAACAGCCTTGAGGCCAAGTGTTTTCCAGATGCAAACTCATTTACTCCTCACGACAGTCCTTCACTGTCAACACTGTTTTTACTCCCACTTCACAGATGAGGAAGCTGTGCACAAAAGAAGCTAAGGAATTTCACCTCAAATCGTTCTGGCTTGTCTTCCATTTTACTATGAATCAGGGACCAGGCAGAAATTCAAAGCTGGGTGTGTTCCACACTCACAGTCCAGTTGGGGAGATACACTGACCATATGGAACAAGGGACAAGGCTGCAGGGCCTCCAGAAAAGGGCAGTGAAAGTGTCAGTCGCTCAGTCGTGTCTGACTCTTTGTGACCCCATGGACTGTAGCCCACCAGGCTTCTCTGTCCATGGAATTCTCCAGGCAAGAATACTGGAGTGGGTAGCCATTCCCTTCTCCAGGGGATCTTCCAATCCAGGGATCGAACTCAGGTCTCCTGCATTGTAGGTGGATTGTTTACTGTCTGAGCCATTAAAGGAATGTCCCAGAAAAGGACAGGCAGGAGTCAAACAGACATCCGTGACTTAGGTCAGGTTGAAAAGCAAACTCTGAGATGAGAATTTGTGGGCAGGAGATATTTTGAGGAAGAAGGAAATCAAACAGAGGAGCAAGAGGATGGAGAGCCAGCAGAGGGAAGAAGTGCGGCAGAGGTGAGATGCAAGGCCAGCTCCCAGCTTCCCCTGATCTAGTGGGGACTCTGGAGCATAAATCACGCCTCAGGCTCTGTCCTGCCTCCCGGCACGGAGCTGGCCTCTTGCACTCCAGCACTGGTTGTTCACTGGCTGCAGGCTGCCCCGGTAGCAGTGGGCCTGCCAGTCGGTCGAGGAGAAGGCCTCCCGGGAGGGTCAGAGACAGGAATGTGGAGCTGAAATGGGTACACAGAACTGGTCAGGGGACGTGGACAGAGCCCCGACGGTGTCCGCCACAATCTACTGGAATCCCGCTCTTCCTCTTAGCTGTGTTGCTTCAGGCAAGCTGTTTAACTTCCCTGAGTCTCAGGATCTGCCTCTGAAATAGGGATAAAGATTCTTATCCCTCCCTCACAGAGTTGTCTTTATCACAAGGATTCAATAAAACGAGGATGTGTGGTTTAAAATCAGGACCAATACCCCATGACATGGCACTGTGCAAATTGCTATAAAAACACTCATGAAGACCCAGGAAAAGACAAAAATCCACTGAACGGCAATGAGTAACTCACAAAGACTTGTAAATACTCTGGTATGTACCAGTCCCCATCCTTCTCCAATGGGGAGGCTGTTTGATAAAATCACCTTGAGCTGTGACCACACAAGCCGAATTAGGCCTTCCCATCAAACCCACCCACTTCTTCCTTGCAAATCAAGCTCCCTCCTAAGAATTTAGAGCTGCCCTATGCAAAGCCAACTCCTCTCTGCACACTGAGTGTCCGCGAGCTGCATCTTTATGTTGTTATTAATACCATCCAGAGGACAGCACTAATAAAGTTTCCAAAAAGGGCTCCATCTGTAAAGCAGAGTGCAGAGAAATCCGTCTAGGCTTGGTAGGTGCTGGGAGCCCCCTAATCTAGATCCATTGTCTTAGTTCTCTAATTAAGTGTCTGTGCTTACACTGCCAACTCACCTTCCTGAGAAACCCAGCTATATTGAGCAGATACGTAGAAGCTGACAATTAAATTGTCTTATCAAATTTTCGCAGCTTAAGTTTTTCAATTGCATGGGAAATGATTAGTGTCTGTAAATAGAGGAGGAGAGTGGCAGGTCCAGAGGCTTCAGGCGGAGCTGAGGGGAGCTGAAGGCAGCCTCCTAGAAGAGGTGGGGGTGGGGGGTGGACGGCAGGCCTTGCCAAGCAGGGCCTCCTGGATGCTCAAGAAGGCCTTGTCTTGAGCATCCAGAAAGCAAGGAGTAGCAGAGATTGATTGAATTCTCTGAGGTCCCCAAGAGAGCCCTGGACTTGGAGACAGCAGGCAGTGTCCAAGTTCAAGGCCACAAGGCTGTGAGCTGGAGGTAGAAGGCAAAACCACTTACACATCAGGCCTCAGTTTCCCTATTCCACCCAGACCAGAGTGGAGACCTGATTCCTGGTACCTCCTCTGAGCTCCACTGAGGATGGCTGGGTCCCCCGAGAGAGCTCTCCTCACAGCTGTGTCTAACACAGCCTCCACTTTGGACTGTTTAGTGGTCTGCCTTACAGATCAGACCCCAGATGGGGCCCCCTCTCCTCCTGCCCTCCCTGCTAATACCAGAGTTTCAGTCTAATCCTCTGAATAAGTGCCTGACCACTGGAGGCTGCAGCCCTCTTGGCAACAGACATTCTTGTGGTTGCTGAAAGGACTGTTTTTGTCCGTTTCAGATATTAAAGGAGAAAGCCTAGTGTGTCTCATTTTCCTGGAATGTCTCATTTAGATATGCTGTTTGCGATTCAATGGTCCAGCCTCCCCGCCCCAGCACACACACAGATGTACAAATTACACAGTCATGTGAATGAAACACTCAGCCCCAATTTGACCTTTGGCCTGGACTTTCTGCAACCATCACTCCCTCTGTATGAGATTTTGTCCCTCAGGTTATTAAAATAGAAAAATCTCTTATTTGTTTTTGCGGAGTTTCCTGAAAGTATGGAGGAGCTACAGAGCTCCTACAAGGACCCAGGAGTAGGGTCGGGGTTAGGAAACTGGGAGAAAGGCCTTTGCGGGTGGGAGTCTCCTCTCTATTGCATCAAGATGTTGGATAAAACCTGAGTTCACAGAATTTAGAAGCAGCCTTGTCTAGGTCCCAGTAGGACAAACACAGCAAGTGACCAGGACACGTGATCACTAGACACGTGAGGCCAAAACAGAACTCCCAGGATATTTGCACGCTGAGTAGTGGGAATGAATGGAGGCTTTGAGTCAGTATTTGTCCAGCCCAGGGCCAAGTCCCCTGAGGCAGCACCTCTCCATCACTCCTCAGCCAACTGGAGGGATCACAGAGCATCAGCCACAAGAACTTACAACAACATACAGTTCTGCACAGATTTTTCATCACTTCAGGGCACTGCCACATCCACCATACCTGTGACTTCCTTAGTGCCCCTGAGAGGTAGGCAAGGCAGCTTCTCACCAACCCTATTTGGTCTCACAGGAAACATCCAAGTCCAGAAATGCTACCTTTGCATAACCTATCCTTCAGATACAGAATTCGAGTCTCAGTGGGCTTGACCAAGGTTATGAGAAACCTCTAGATGCTCCAGGGGTAGAATTCTGAACACACTCTTTTGCTCCATTTCAAAACACTTTGGGGAAAGGTGTACATAAAACTCACAGGCCACCCAAAACTCATTACACTCAAGCTGGAAATTCAGTAACCAACTGAGCATGGGCACCCTAGAGAAGAGCGAAAGTCTGATGTTCTCCTTCCTTCCTGGGCAATTTCTGTGGTTACTTATCGAGTTCCCCTTGCGTGTAAAGACTCAGCTTTTAACACAGTGAGGCACTGACGCCTATATTTTGGTAAAGTAGCTAAAGGCTCTGCTCACAGGTCCCTTCCTCCTTTCCCACTCATTTACATTTTATGCAGGTGCTGTCCTAATGCAGGATGACAGACACATGGCCATGATGGCACCAGGGGAGAAAGGGAAAGAAAATGTAATTTTCTTCTAAACAAATCAACATGTACAATGTGAGGCTCTTCTACCTTTTGATGGATATTCATGTGTATTCCACAAAATGAGTCAATTAAGAAAAACCGATGTGTTTGACTGAACATGCAACATCTTTGATTCCTGATGTCAGGACCGCATGTTGCTATGGACTGGTCACCAGAGAACCACCATCTTCTGCACCAAGTGGGGCTCAGAGATGAACAAGGGCACATGCCACAACCTGGAGACTTGCTTAGCCGTGGAACAGCCAGACACGGAGACCAAAAACCCACAAAAGAATGTGCACACAAGTGTCAAGCTCAGAGCTCATGAAAACCCCAGCATCTTCTGAAGCAGACATGGCCCTCCCTGGCCATTCTAAGATAATAAGTGGGAAATCTCCTGGGGGTCAGAAAGAAACTGAGCAGACAGAGAGGATGGAAGCAAAAGATAGGGAGTTGAGCGAGGATGACTCGGGCTGGAGGCAGGATATGGAAGAACCAGAGCAGGCAAGAGCCCTTCCCAATGTCAACACAGCACAGTGCTTCTCTGTCAACTAAAGGAAAAGCCATTCCCAGCAGATGGTCAGGGAGGGCACGCGAGGCTGCTCGGTGACATGTGTCCCAGAAAGCAGGGGCTTCCCAAACCTAGTCTCAGATCAGATCATCCGCTTACTGTTGTGGGACCCTAGCTGAGCTCCAGAGACTTTCTCCACCTCCCAGAGTGTCCATGCATGTTGGTGGGCTGACACAGGACATCACCTATCATAGGTGCTGGGACTGCGTGGGCATCCTTGGTCCTCAGCACAGCTTAGCACATCTGAGTAGCTGGTAAATCACCTGACCTGGCCAGTGCAGGGTGCATTCCACTCTGCCAGTAGCTGCTGGAATGCTTTAGACCAGCAAGTCCTTCTGTGACATTCAACATGCCATGGATCCCTGACACAGAAAACCCACGTGAGTGGAACCTCCCTGGTTGAAATCAGAAGACAGAGTTCAGCCTCATACCAAAGCCCTGCCTGCCCTACACCCCTAACCCAGCCATCACTTAGGATCCAGGGCTTTCTATACTCAACTTAGAAACCTTGAATTTAGGATATACAGGCAGACCTTGGATATACTACAGGTTCAGTTCCAGACCACTGCAATAAAGCAAATATCACAATAAAGTGAGTCACATGAATTTTTTGGATTCCAAATGAACATTAAAGTTACATTATAGTCTACTAAATGTACAATGGCATTATTTTCTTGGGCTTCAAAATCACTGCAGACAGTGACTGCAGGCATGAAATTCAAAGATGTTTGCTCCTTGGAAGAAACGCTATGACAAACCTAGACAACATATTAAAAAGCAGTGACATCACTTTGCTGACAAAGGTTCATATGGTCAAAGCTATGGTTTTTCCAGTAGCCATGTACAAATATAAGAGTTGGACCATAAGAAGGCTGAGCACCAAAGAATTGATACTTTCAAAATATGTTGCTGGAGAAGACTCTTGAGAGTCCCTTGGACAGCAAGGAGGTCAAACCAGTTGATCTTAAAGGAAATCAACCCTGAATATTCATTGGAAGGACTGATGCTGAAGCTGAAGCTCCAATACTTCAGCCACCTGATGTGAAGAGCCAATTCATTGGAAAAGACCCTGATGCTGGGAAAGATTGAAGGCAGGAGGAGAAAGGGATGACAGAGGATGAAATGGTTGGATGGCATCACTGACTCAATAGACATGAGTTTGAGCAAGCTCTGGGAGATGGTGATGGACAGGGAAGCCTGGCATGCTGCAGTCCATGGGGTCACAAAGATTCAGACACAACTTAGCGAATGAACAACAACAACAGATAGCATTATATCTTTTTAAACACTGTACATACTTTACTTTAAAAATACTCTATTGCTAAAAAATGCTAAGCATCATCTGAGCCTTCATGGAGTCATGCTTTATGCTGGTGGAGGGTCAAGGCTGATGACTATTGACTGATGGTAGGGTGGTAGTTGCTAATGTTGGGGTGGCTGTGGCAATTTCTTAAAATAAGACAGCAATGAAGTTTGCCACATCAACTGACTGTTCCTTTCGGGAACCATTTCTCTGTACCATGCAGTACTGTTTCACAGCATTTTACCCACAGTAGAATTTCTTTCAAAATTGGAGTCAATGCTCTCAAACACTATGCCTGCTTTATCCACTAAGTTTATGTAATATATAAATCCTTTGTTCTCATTTCAACAATAGACTAACTTATCATCTTATAGGGGCACAATCTGAGGTGCCCCCAAACTACTAAAATAGTGACATCAAAGATCGCTGATCACCAATCACCAATCACTGTAATAAACATAAGGAGAAAGTTGGAAATATTGTAAGAATTACCACACAGTGACAGAGAGACATGAAGTGAGCAAAGACTGTTAGAAAAATGCCACCAGCACATTGCTCAGTGCAGGGTTGCCGCAAACCTTCAATCGGGAAAAACACAGTATCCGCAAGGAGCAATCAGGCAAAATGCAATACAACAAGGTAGGCCTGTAACTCTTCACCAGGCAATGTGCTCATGCAAAAAGGACAGAATAACTTACACAGTGTCTGCACAGTTAACATTCAGACACAACTTTGTGATGTAGGTTATACTGTCAGGTCCATCTTACAGATGGTAAAACTGGGGCTCAAAGAGGCTCATCAGCTTGTCCAAGGGTGGGTGACAGAACCGGGATTCAATTTCAGATGCCCACATTAAAAATCCATTATTCTCTCTGATGGCAAAATTTTCTTATTAGTCCTTCTCAGACTCCTGAAGAGGAAGTGGGGCTGAGATGAGAGAGTAGCTCGTTTTCCCAGCTCCCCCAGCCCTTCACTTCCAACTGACATGGCCATCTGGTTTCTCTCAGCATCAGAGACCGGAGCTCATGGGCAGCCTGGAGTAAACGGTTTACACAGAACACCGCTATGGACCCGCAGCCTCCACCCTGGCAGAAGCAGGCAGGCTGGAGCCCTGAGTCTCTTCCTGGGGCCTCATCTCATCCATCAGCAGCTCTCTGGGCGCCTGCCCCTCCTCCCTCTGTGCCAGGCAGAGCCGAGATGCAGAGGAATGCCCTCCCCAGGCCATCCAACACATTCAACTGTCTCCAAGCTGCCACACCTTTGGAGAAAAATCTCCCCAACCTCGTCTGCATCATAAAAAAATCTTTCCCAATCCAGGGCTTGGCCCAGGACTCAAGGATCCTGAGAAATGCCGTGGAACTCAGTTCTCAGCGGATCCAGTCTGCAATGGATCTTGGGGAAGAGACAGATGCGTTCTCACACATGTAAGGAGATCTGTGTGCTGCGTGCCATGTGCTACGAGGTCCATCTCCCACAGACCATTAAGGGACCTCATGAATCTTCAGACATTTAGTCCCACCTATTCATTTAAGATACGAGAAAACAGATACCCAAGGATGAGGGTCTGATCCGAGATGTCTGTGTGATCCAAGCCAGTAAGGTCCCAGCTGAGACGGTTGAAGTTGGAGCTAGAGAAGACTGAAGATGAACACCCAGCCAAGGCCAGGGCCAGAGTGAAAGAGTGGGGGGCCATGTGTGAAATGCAAGGGCCTCCCTCTCAGGACCTTCCTATAGAAATATATCCATGGGAGGAAAGATGTATGGGGAGAAACTTTCTTCCAATCTGTGGCTACTCCGGTGCTTTCCAATAAATGCCTTCTATCCCTTTAACCAGATGGAGCTGGGTTTCTGTCACTTGCCACTGGAGAGTCCTGGTTAATTATGAGACCTTGCTGTGCCTACCCTCCCTCCCCCACATCTGATTCTGCTCTGTGACTTGCCTCAACCCTCTGTCCCTCACCTCTGGCCACTGGCCCTGGGCTCTCTCCAATGTTGCAGGGTCAGGGCCCCTTCCTCCAGATCCCATCTCGCTCAGGATCTCCAGAGCTGCCGGGTGGAGCTCCTAAAAGCTTGGTGCCCAGGCACCACCATTAGGGGGCTTAACGACCTAGGGTGAGCTGAGCAGGAAAGAGGGAGAACACAGAAAAATGCACAAGTCTCAGCTGAGGAGGCTGGAAGAGTCAGATGTCATCTGAGCAGAGGGATGCTGTCCTTCACTCTGAGTGACCAGGAAGGCCGTGGGAAGATGAAGAGGTGGAGGGTGCTGAGAACCAGGAGACAAAAGTCCGGCGCTCACTCTGTTGCGAGAGTAAACTAGAGTGCCCTCAAGGACTCCGCCTGTAGATCCCACATTCTATCCCTCACAGTCTCTTCTACCTGCTCAGAGCTGCAGGGCTGCTGCAGATGGCCCGTGACTTCCTGGACTAAGCTAAAGATTCCACTAGGATGCTCGCTGCCCCCAGCCTCAGCTGCAGACCTGGGCTTGCTACCGAGCCCCAGGGCCCTGCCCACCTTCCCTCTGTTGAAAGGAAGAGATGCGAGAGCCCGTTTCCTGTCTTCCAGGCCTCCCCTCGTCCGTGAATAGATGAGATGCGATGCAGAGGGGAGGCCTGTGAAAGCAGCCGTGGGGAAGCAGCTCTGAAGACCAAACAGATGATTTGGGGGTTGTCTCTGTACAGACAGACACACTTGTACAGAAAGGTCCTGAGAAGGAGGCCTCCTTGCATTTCGCACGAGGCCCTCCCGCCTCGTTCACTCTGGTCCTCACCTTGGCTGGAAGCTGTGTCTGCATAGCCCTCTCCTCTAGCTCCAACTTCAACAGTCTCAGCCTAGGACGCTGTTCACTTGGATCACATGGACATCTCAGGTCAGTTCATCATCCTTGGGTCTCAGTTTTCCTGTATCCAAACCCCCAAACTATTTGCCCACGTGGCTTCCATCTTGGGCTGATGTTGGCATGAATCCAGCATCTCAGCCTGCAGGACACTGGGAAGGAGCATTTGTCATTTCTGTTCTCCTTAAAAGGATGGATGGATTTTCCTCAATCAGGCACATGTGACACAGCCGGCGAGTAGGAGGTTGGTGTGGAGAACCAGCCAGCAGCGACCAGAGGCAGGACAGAGCTTTCAGCCCAGGAAGAGCTTAGTGTTTGAAATCACACGTCACAAATTACATTCCCTGTGCATTCCTTGAAAGTTTGGAGGCAAAACTTTCCCCCTTTATCTTTCCTAAAGTAGATTCCAGGATCTGGCCCTAGTGAGGTCCACATTTAAGTCAGGGTGAGAGTAGGTGTCAGTAGCTGCTGGGTACCCAGTGAGATGAAGACATGGAATGGGCTGTCTCCAGGCAAGGGACCAGGAGAGAAATAGAGAACTGAGATGGCAAGGGGCGAGCAGAGAGCCATGGCAGCAGCAAAAGGAAGCAGGATCCGCCACTGCTGGATCAAGCTAGAATTGCAGAGCCAACTTCAGACAGAACCGTGGGCTCTGGAGTCTTGTCCCAGGGTACAGATCCCGGTGCGCCCTCTAGTTACTGTGTTGTGACCATGTGTGATTCCTCAACATTTCTGAACTTGAGTTTGCTTATCGGTAAAATGGCACCTACTTTCTAGGACCGCTGTGGGCACTGAAAGAGCTGACAGGCGTGTGACCTGGGTACAGCCTCTGGCACACAGCAAGCAGGCTACTCCACCTGAACATAAGCATCGCTCTGCCAGGGACTTCCGTGAGATTCAGTGATAGTGAAGGCAGGCAGACAGAGAAGCCTGGGTCCTGGTCTCTCATGATCCCAGCACATCACCTTTGCATTGATGGGTCTAACCGAGTCACAGATGACGCCCTACCTTGACAGACAAAATCAAGAACTCTATCAAGGCAGAACAGTACAGCATAAACATTCCACCTTCCCTTGTGCCTGTAATAAATAACTAGAATATTACTCACAGATATGCAAACGTCTAGAGAATCCCAGGGAGGGGGAGCCCGGTGGGCTGTCGTCTATGGGATCGCACAGAGTCGGACATGACTGAAGCGACTTAGCAGCAGCAGCAGCAGACCAACTAACCTTAAGCCTGCAGAAGTCAGTGTTAGGTTTGCCCTGGTTTTCCTCAGGCTTGAGGCTTCTATGCACAGGCTCAGGCCTACATTATCGTTGTTATTATTGTTGTTCAGTCACCAAGTCATGTCCAACTCTCCTTGACCCCATGGACTGAAGCACACCGGGCTTCCCTGTCCCTCACCATCTCCCAGAGTTTGCCCAAGTTCATGTCCATTGAGTCGGTGATGCCATCCAACCATTTCATCCTCTGTCACCCTCTTCTCCTTCTGCCTTCAATCTTTCCCAGCATCAGGGTCTTTTCCAGTGAGTCAGCTGTTCACATCAGGTGGCCAAAGTATTGGAGCTCCAGTTTCATACATCATGTGAAATTAAGGTTCTTCTGCTTTCAAAAAGACAACCAAAAAGTCTGAAAGCCACCATTCTAAATAATAGTGTCTCTAGGTGCAGGTGGCCACCTTTGAGACCCACTAGAAGTCAGGTGTCTCCAGAGGGAACCTGCCTCTTCAAGAATGGAGGGGCCAGGGAAGGCTGAACAGGGAGGAAAATGACTAAAACAAGGCAAAGTTCCACTTTTGATACATGTAGGTAATAAGCCATGAATGCATGATGTAATGACTATTTTAAGAGACCTTCCTTTCCCACCTACAAGCCATTGCTTTCAACTTTACAAAGCCAAAACTGAGTTCATGGAGAGAGAGAGAATGTGTGTTTCATGGACCAAAACCTTTGAAAATGCATTTTAAAAAAAGAGAGTAAGGTCATTAGATATGACTAGCCAGGCACTGACAGAGGAGTAGGAAAGGTGAGCCTGCCAGAGGGCTCACACACGCCAACCTGTGGTTCCTCCCAGGCAAGAGGTGGGAACCACCCCCCTCTCCTGGCACTCCTGGAGATTCCTCCTATAGAAATAGGTGCCAACAGGGCTGGTAAGAAGAAACTTGCAGTAAAGAAGAGGGAAAATATCTGCTTTAGGGCCCACACTCGCTGTCCAGACCCAGGGCTGTTTTAGCATCAGGATGCACTGAAGTATAACATTTAAGAGCCTTAGATGCAGAGAGCAGAAAACTCCACTCACACCTACAGGGCAGCTGGCCCACGAGGAAATCAGAATGCCACCCTTTCAGCACCTGTTTGCCTTGAAAATATCATGTTTATTTTTAGTAGGAATCCTGGGGAGAAGAGTCTTTTTAACTACTTAATTTCTGTGTTTTCTTAAAAGAACTTTTTAAAACCTCAATATTTTAGAATTATTCTTCTTTAGCACATTTGTACCAGGATTCTGTGTGTGTGTGTGCAAACTATAAAAACAAAAACTAGCTAACTTTTTTTAAAGAGGGATTTACTAAACAATTACAGGAGAAGGCAATGGCAACCCACTCCAATACTCTTGCCTGGAAAATCCCATGGACGGAGGAGCCTGGTAGGCTGCAGTCCATGGGGTTGCTAAGAGTCGGACACAACTGAGTGAATTCCCTTTCACTTTTCATTTTCATGCACTGGAGAAGGAAATGGCAACCCACTCCAGTATTCTTGCCTGGAGAATCCCAGATGGGGGAGCCTAGTGGGCTGCCATCTATGGGGTCACACAGAGTCGGACACGACTGAAGCGACTTAGCAGCAGCAGCAGCAGTTACAAGGCACTCACAGAATCAGGAGCAAAACCAAAAATGTATAACGCCTTGGGAAGGACAGGAACTAAGTGGCTCCTGAGTGCCAACTGGTGGCTTATCTTTCTAGAATGCTGGAAGATTACAAGTGGTTTCTCTCCCTTCCCCCAACTTTGGGTAGAATGATTGACAGTTCCCCACAAAGGTATTAAACGAAGTGGAGATAATTCAATTCCTCCAAAGAGAAAAAAATCACATTTATGTTTTGACAGTTTATCATTTATGTGTCTTTTTCATGTAAGAAAAGTATTCAAACAAAGCTTTTTCAGTCAAACTCCCAAACTGCGAGGAAAAGCTGGGCATTCTATCGAAATAACAGTAGAGGGGCTTGTGAGAGGTTTTTATTCTTTCTTTTTAAATCTCATTCCATCCTAATACAAACTCTGGATTAGATACTGATTAATGTGATACTAAGGGCTGCTGTTAAGCAGCTCTATGTCAGCAATCATCTCTGGCCACATTTAAATGATAAAGCATGGTGGGATTAACTGCACTTTTGAAGATTACCTCTTTATAAAAGTGTCAGTAAACTGGAGGTGTGCTCCGGGGGTGTCACCCCCTCCTGTTTACTACCCACTGTGATTCTGGGGATTACAGCAAGGCTGGGCTCAAGCTGATGAATTCGGATGGGATTCATCCTTGTTTAACAAGGACAGAGTTTGCTTTGTTTAACAAGGCATTTTCAGACCTGGGATTTACAGAGCCAATTTCCAGAGTGACAACCAAGCACTTCTTAGGGTCACACCAGGCAAGAAACTTGGCTGAACCTGGGGATGGGCTTGGCCTTCTGCCCCAGAGGAACGTGATCAGGTGAGTAGGGCCCATGGCCGCCCCTCCTGCAGAGTGCATAGCCCAGCAGGCTTTTGCTGTCTGGAAGGTCTTGGTTCATCCGCCTGCCCATTCACTGGGGACAAAAAGAAGAAACAGGAGCTTCCCTGGTGGCTCAGCTGTAAAGAATCCTCCTACAATGCAGAAGACCTGGGTTCGATCCCTGGTTGGAAAGATCCCCTGGAGAAGGGAACAGCTACCCACTCCAGTATTCTGGCCTGGAGAATTCCATGGACTATAAAGTCCATCATTTCCCTGGTAGCTCAGACGGTAAAGCGTCTGCCTACAATGCGGGAGACCTGGGTTCGATCCCTGGGTTGGGAAGATCCCCTGGAGAAGGAAATGGCAACCCACTCCAGTACTCTTGCCTGGAAAAATCCCATGGACGGAGGAGCCTGGTGGGCTGCCGTCCATGGGGTTGCAAAGAGTCGGACACGACTGAGTGATTTTCACTTTCACTAGAGTCCATGGGGCTGCAAAGAGTCAGACATGACTGAGTGCTTTCACTCACAGGAGCCAACAGGGAGGGAAACTGACCATCACTGGATTCCTAATAGGGTCCAAAAATTGATTTTTGGCTTTTTGGGGGCTCTTGACTATAGAAACATTAATAGGAAAAGAAAAACACAAAAAATATTTTGGAAAATACTAAAGAAAATACAGTTGAAAAACAAAATTACCCATAATGCTTAGGGAAAGTCATCAGCATTTTTAAATATTCGCTTTAGGCTTCCCCTGGTAGGGGCTGTTGGCAGGGAGGGGGAGGGCATGTTGCAGGTGTGTCCTCCAAGTTGTTACCAATACTTTCCATGAAACAAATGGGGAATAAATAACTAAATTTATGTACATAATTAAGGCCATAATATACGCATATTTTTGCATTCTGCAATTTTCACTTAACGTGATATTGTATTTCCCCATGTCATTCTAGGCTTCAGAAACATTTTAAGAACTTGTAGTTTGATTATAAAAGGGATACAGCCCCTGGTGAAAAACTTGGCAGCATACAGATAGAAATTTTGCCCTAAATAGCTCACCAAAAGACCATTAACACGGTGTGCATTCTCTTATAGTCCGTGCACTCACTCCTATTCACAGATTTGCATACCTGAATACATATGCACATATTCATGTACTTTTACATACATGTATTTATATAACTTTGCACCCTCCTTTGTCACTTACATATGGGGTGAGTTGCTCTTGTGACTTAGGACTTACACGTTGTTTATAAAACCTCATCATAACGACAAACTAATACTGAATTATAAAGTAATACTGCATTTTGCCTCCCTAGTACCCAGTTTGGGGACATTTCGGTTGTTCCTAATGTTTCACAGGACAAATAATGCTGAAAAGAACATCTCTCCACATGAAACTTTATATGTGTCGCTAATGTTTCCTGGAAATGTGGAAAATTAATTAAAACTTTGGCTCAGTTTTATGTTAGACTTAAAAGGCTGTCTTAGCTGCCTACCCCCAGTGCATTTAATGAAGACTGAAATTCTCGTTAAGTAAGGCAAATGGTTCCTGTTTTGATAGGATCCTTCCACGGACGGGGCACTCACTGCCATATGAGTCAGGTCCTCCCACATTTGGGTGTCACGAACATTTAAAGGTCCTTCCTTACATCAAAGCAGACTTTGATGCTATGGAGCAGCTACATTCTGGGGACATGGGGCATTAGTTAATTCCTTTTGGATTCTTCAAAGAGCTTCGGACATTTCTCTACAACCCCCTCCTCTAGGCTAGTAGAGGAGTTTGAGTTTCCTTCATTTGAGTTTCCAAGTCATTTGAGTTTCCTTCCAAAGCCTGGCCATTGGGGCCCCTCCCCACCATGGATCCTCTCCTCTGGCATGCCCCGATGCCCTCATCCCTCTATCAGAGAGGCCCAGCCTTTACAGGGTGACTCCTTCACTCTTTCTCCAACTAGCAGGTATCTGGGGAAATGATTCTTAATCGCTCTGTAACTGATACAGTATAGACATGTCGCAGCCACACTGTGGGGACAGTAGCCGCACCAGGGTTAAGCTCACCAACCACCTTTGTCCCAGGACTGTCCCAGTTCTTGGTTCTGCTCCATCTCTCATCAGCTGTGTGACTGTGGGCATGTTCCTGAACCTCTCTTGGCCACCGAGGTTGCAGAAAGCATGAAGTGAGATGATGATGCAAATGCTGAGCTCAGGTCAGCATTTGTGTTCAATGCTGTCAGTCTACCCTGTTTGGCGGCAAATTCTCCACCTGGGCAAGCTCAGAGCAACATGGAGGAAACATGCTCTTCAATGGGCTCCTCAGGCTTTACTGTGGCAAACTCTCTGGTCCCAGGGAGTCTGGGAGCCCAGTGTTCTGGGTAAAGTACCTGCGGCTTTGAATGTGCCCACAGGCTGCTTTAACAGTGGGGAAGACCATGATGTGGAGCTGACCAGGCAGGACTGATGTGCCTAGACCTGTTTATCCGGAGCATCCCTGCTGGGGATATGGGGCCTGTAAGTCAGACATACCCAGCAAGTGGGGAGACTTCAGGCATGGGTGGTTCCAGGTCAGGTACTCAGCTTTGCTTCTCAGGAGCTGAGCAGTTTGTACAGTCATGTGTATATATACGCACACGTGCACTCATGAGCGCATGCACGCATGCACGCACGCACACACACACACACACACATCCTTTTCAGAAGGAAGTTCCCAGCCCTAAGATCTCAAGACCTAGGATCAGCTCTAGAAATGGAACAGATAAAAATTCAAATACAAGAACAAAACCGAAGAAAATAGGCTTTGGTTTAGCATTCCAAAATAAATGGCACTTTTGCATGCTTCACCAGTTTGGTCAGAAACCAACAGTCTGTGAGGTCTGATTAGGATATCATTTTAGGGGAGGAATGAAGGAGACGTTGGAACTGCTCTGGTGGCTGCAAGGATGAGTCCTGCCGCTGCCCACTACCCCCAGTTGTGATCCGAGGTCAGATAACAACCATGAAAGAGGCAGCTGCTGTGGGCCTGGGATGTCTCTGTGAAGTCATCAGGTCCACAGCTCAGGTGACATCAGGGACAAGCCATGTCAGGAGGGAGGCTAGCTGATTAGATTTCATTAACTCGAGCTTCTGGATGGAGCTCATGAGACATCAGTCAACAGAGGTATTAAAATGTCTTTCAAACATTGTTTCAAGCATTGATTTTCACTTTCTCCCTGCTGTTTTTGTGGCTGTTATTGCCGCTGAGCTGCTAAGATGCCAGTTCATTGTTGTTTGTGCTCTGAGGTAACATAAGTCTAACAAAAGATGCCTATTGCGAGCTTCAGAAAATCCTCCTCCACCAACCCCTCTGCCTTCACAAGGTCATTCATTTTGTGAGAAGGGCCATCCTTCCCCTACTCTGAGTAAACTCCTATTCGTCCCTTGAAACCCATTTGAAGAAACCTAGGCATCATCCATCTCTGAGAATTCCTCCATCTCACGGCCCGTCACCAGGTCTCATTCTTCTCACATCCCAAATCCTTTCCCTCTCCCTCCGTCCCCACCACCTGGATGCCAGCTTTCATCATCTCTCCTCAAGATACAGCTGGCCACCTCTGTGTACCAAGTAAATGGGAAACCAAGTGTGCCACAAATGTAACCCTAATTCATCCCCCTAGCTGTGCTGTGCACCTCACTCAAGAGATGAGGAAACCACGGGCATGTAGACCCATCACTGACGGCCCAGCGACCTTGGGCAGTTTTCTCTCTCCCTCCTGGGCCTCGGCTTTCTCATGTACAAAGTTGGGCTACGTTGTCTCTAAGATCCCCTGTAGTTCTAAAACTCCACATCTCACGGTTCCTTCCTTTAAAAAAAAAAAAAAATCCCCCAGTGGGATCATATTTTCAGTTTTGTATTTGGAACGAGGAACATTTTCAGATAAACGTGGATCAAGTGGACGACGTGACAGGAGAGGGAAGGGCCCAGCGGGAAACAGTTGAAGGAGTAGGTGTCGCCCAGTTTTGTGGGGAGGAAGCTTGGAGTGGAAAGGGTGACATCACAATAGCTTACACCCCTTTGAAAGGTCGTGTGCAAGAGGCCACACATGCCTACTCTTCCTTCAGAAATCGGATCTGAACTAATCACAGGAACTTTCCAACAGGCATGTTTCAATTGAATTTATAAATAATCTTCTAGATCTGTATTCCTGATAGACAAAAGGGCATGAGTCTCAGAAATAAAAAGACCAGGTTAAAAAAAAATGGCTCTGCCACCTCTGAAGACCATCTTCTTGAATTTCCTAACCTCAGTTTTCTCATTTGTAAAATGGGGCTAAAAGTAAACCTACCACAGGGGGATTATGGTGAGAAACAGAACACACAGTATTCATGATGTGTTAAGCACAGTGCTGGCAATTACAACTAGTTGTAGTCATTATTATTAATATCATTACTATCATTATAGTTATCATTAACTTTTAGCAAAAAAAAAAAAATAAGAAGACCATTTTTTTCTCATGGTCACTGAAATGTCCACACTGAGGTGAGTCCCTCCTTCACAAGCAGGTGGAGGTTGCCCCTTCCCATGCGAAGCCCCTTTGGCAATAACAGACATGGCCTCTGAACAGATCCCAGAGAAGCATGGCCAGACCTTATTGCCAAAGTCAGATCTGCTAGGAATCCTAATTCAGGTGACACATCCAAGCAATCCATCCACTTTTGAAATCACAACCTCCCTGGTGGCTCAGACAGTAAAGAATCTGCCTGCAATGCAGGAGACCTGGGTTCAATCCCTGAGTTGGGAAGATGCCCTAGAAAAGGGAATGGCTACCCACGCCAGTATTCTTGCCTGGAGAATTCCATGGACAGAGGAGCCTGGTGAGCTACTGTTCATGGGGTTGTAAAGAGTCAGACACGACTGGGCGCTTGACCCTTTCACTTCACTTTCATGCCTGGTCCTGGAGGCAGCCTGTGGTCCCCTCGCCTCCTTGAAGGCACTGACAGCAAGCCCACACAACCCTTTTGGGAAGCAGGGACAAGTCTATTCATGTGGTAAAGAATGTGTCCAGAGCTAACAGAGGCAGAGAAGCCGTGAGAGCTCAGGAAAGCAGGTCATCTATTAACTGGCATGGCATGCAGGTCCCAAAGAGGGCTGGAGACCACGCTGAGACCAGGGTCCTGTCTGAACTCATAAGAGCACTGGCCCCAAGAAACAGAAGCAAGCAGCCAGGCAGATTTCCATATTATCAACTGTATTCCACACTCATCTCCTTAATTCTAAAGTACTGAAAGTCAAATTTCCTTTCCCAGCTTCTCCAGGAGCCCTGGACAGCAGTTCTTTTCTCAAGAGGAGAAAAATGAAGATGAAAACTTGTTTTGTGCTTGCCTGTTAAAACCCACACTTCCCACCATTCAAGAAACCTGTGGTTCATATGCTTTTCAATATCTTTAGAAAATAAAGTTTGTTGTGATGGCAGGTGATGACAGAAACTTGACAGGTAAGTAAAAGCTATTTTTGCCCTGGGCACTCCTATTAATGTACCAGTATATCTAAATTTTTGAAAAAGCTTCTTTCCCCCTGCCTTTTCTTTTTAAACAATAGTAGTAGCAGTATGATTCAAACTTTATTTTATTTGAAGCCAGCCTGTTTACTGAACAAAGATCCAGGTTTTGGAAACCATGAATATCATGCATAGAGAAGTACATGCATTTTTTTTTTTAATCCTGGTTAAGAATATGAGCTTTGCCACCAGGCCAGCGGGGTCTCAGCCCAGTTACAAAGCAGGATCACCCAGGTAGCTTTTTCAAATGCCAGTATCTGACTCCGCCCCAGGCAATTAAATTGAAATCTTTGGGCATGCAACGCAGTGCAGATAAATCAAGCAGACCCTGGCTCTCCTGATGTCAGCTGTCATAGGAACAGGCACCGGCTTTACCAACCATCGGAGGGGAGGAGTGATACACCAATCTCGTAGGGCTGCTGCAAAGATTAAAAGAGTCAGCTCACTCCTTTGTAAGTGACGGGCTGACTCGGGGCACGTGCCTGACTGCTCATAAGACTACATGAGCAGTGAGCGCCCATACTGGACCATTTGTGGCACTGCCACATCAGAGCAGAGGCGAGCCGCCCTCTTGCCGGACACTGTAAAGGTGGGGCCCATGCCTGAGACCACGAGGGTCCTAATCTGTTAAAAGGGAATAACAGCAGTATCTACCCCAGAAAGTTATTTCAGAGATTCAGTGATACAGATTATGTGAAGCTTAACCCAGTTCATAACCTACCAATAAACGCTAGCTTTCATTACAGGCAGACCTTGGAGACATTGTGAGTTCAGTTTCAGAAGCAAATTCACCATAAAGCCGAGTCACATGAATTTTATGGTTTCCCAGTGCACGGGAAAGCTGTGTTTACACTGTACTATAGTCCGTTAAATGTACAGTAGCCTGGTGTCTATAAAAACAATGTATGTACCTTAATTTTAAAACATTTTATTGCTGGATCATATGGTAACTCTGTTTTCACTTTTCTGAGGAACCTCCCTACTGTTCTCCAGAGTGGCTGTACCAGCTTACATTCCCACCAACAGTGTAGGCGGGCTGCCTTCTCTCCGCACCCTCTCCAGCATTTCTTATCTTTAGACTTTTTGATGATGGCCATTCTGACTGGTGTGAGGTGGTACCTCATTGTAATTTTGATCTGTATGTCTCTAGTAATTAGCAATGTTGAGGATCTTTCATTGTGCCTGTTGGCCATGTGTAGGTCTTCTTTGGAGAAATGTCTATTTAGATCTGTCCATTTTTCATTGGGTTGTTTGTCAGGTTTTTTTTTGTTTCTTTGTTTGTTTTTAATATTGAGTTGTATGAGCTGTTTGTACACTTTGGAAGTTAACCCTTGTAGGTCACATTGTCTGTAAATATTTTCTCCCAGTCCACATGCTATCTTTTTCTTTTGCTGATGGTTTCCTTAGCTTTGCAAAAACTTATAAGTTTGATTAGGTTCCACTTGTTCATTTTTGCTTTGATTTCTTTTGCCTTGGGAGACTGATCCAAGAAAATACTGCTACAGTATCAGAGGTCCAAGAGAAACCTTCTAACCTGGGCCAGGTATTTTGGCTTTAGTATATGTGCTGCCGAAGCGAGCACTCCAGCATTTCTTTAGACTTTTTGATGATGGCCATTCTGACTGGTGTGAGGTGGTACCTCATTGTAATTTTGATCTGTATGTCTCTAGTAATTAGCAATGTTGAGGATCTTTCATTGTGCCTGTTGGCCATGTGTAGGTCTTCTTTGGAGAAATGTCTATTTAGATCTGTCCATTTTTCATTGGGTTGTTTGTCAGGTTTTTTTTTGTTTCTTTGTTTGTTTTTAATATTGAGTTGTATGAGCTGTTTGTACACTTTGGAAGTTAACCCTTGTAGGTCACATTGTCTGTAAATATTTTCTCCCAGTCCACATGCTATCTTTTTCTTTTGCTGATGGTTTCCTTAGCTTTGCAAAAACTTATAAGTTTGATTAGGTTCCACTTGTTCATTTTTGCTTTGATTTCTTTTGCCTTGGGAGACTGATCCAAGAAAATACTGCTACAGTTTATGCCAGAGAATTTTTTGCCTATGTTCTCTTCTAGGAGTTTTCTGGTGTCGTGTCTTATACTAAGTTTATTTTTGTGTATGGTGTGAGGGAGTATTTTAACTTCACTGATCCACATTTTTTGACATCCACTACTCCTTGAACGCGCGCTGTGTACTCTCACCTTTGAGCCTCAGGGCACACTTCTCTGCATCCTCCCACACTTCTGGAGCCTGGTCCAGACGCTTCTCTGCCATGATCTTCCTGCCAGAGTGGTCCCTGCCTCTGCTGGGCCCCAGAGCACTGTCAATTACCTCAGTCATTTTGATAGCCCATCCTGCTTACGAGGCATATCTGCCCTAATGGACTGTGGCCTCCTAGGAGCTGGGATTTGTCCTAATTGTGTCTGTTCTGGCCTGCTCCCTTCAGTAATTTGATCTAACACTTCCGTTTTTAAGTGGGGGTTGGGGGGGAACACATGTTTGTCATAAATCAACCCCTCTGATACCTATGAGATGTCACAGACACAGTTAACATTATTAATTCTCCATGAGGTTCGGCTGTGAAGTGTTTGGCAAACTGTCCATGATGAGATTTTTGACAGCTGCTCCTGTTGGAAATTCAGGGTGTGGTTACCCACATTTGGCTTCAAGTGTAGGTTGTGTCTATGTGTTTTTACAAACCACGACTTAAGATTTATGCATAAAGAAGGGAAAGAATTCAAAATCAAGCTGTGCATTTTGAGGAGCTGTGTTAATGCTTTTAAAACAAGAAGCAAACTGAGGGTCATAATGAGAGTCCTGGAGCAGGGGCCGGGAGCCCTGGCTCATCTTTGCACCACCTGGGCTATGACCTGGAGAAGTCGGGTCCTCTTCCCAACATCTATTTTTTCAACTGTCAGGTGAGGAGATTGGACTAGAAGATGTTTGACTCTTTTTCTAGGCCCAATATTCCAGGACTCGTTGGGTGCCAACTCAATGGAATTTGTTGATTCTGGGATTTGCTCTGTGGGACCAACAAGGATTGAGAAAGTTCTAAAGGTTCTTGCCCCTAGAATGACCTCTGTTGCTGACCAGAGGCCTGAACCTGAAGCCCCTTTGTTTTCTGAATTCATTTGTGGACAAATAGATTCCAAAATGTCTTTGCAATAAGGAAGATGCTTCCCCATAAGACTTGTTGTTGCTGTTCAGCTGCTGAGTCGTGTCTGACTCTTTGTGACTCCATGAACTGCAGCATACCAAGTTTCCCTGTCCTTCACCATCTCCTGGAGCTTGCTCAAACTCATGTCCATGAGTCAGTGCTGTCATCCAACCATCTCATCCTCTGCTGTCCCCTTCTCCTTCTGCCTTCAGTCTTGCTCAGCATCAGGATCTCTTCCAATGAGTCAGCTCTCGCATCAGGTGGCCAAAGTATTGGAGCCTCAGTTTCAGCATCAGTCCTTCCAATGAATATTCAGGACTGATTTCCTTAGAATTGACTAGTTTGATCTCCCTGCAGTCCAAGGGACTCTCAAGAATCTTCTCTAGCACCACAATGTGAAAGCATCAAGTCTGAGGGAAATAGATCTGGTTCCATTTGTTTTGCAGAAAGACATCCAGACTTTAACTATCTTTTAACTCCCAGAGGGATTACTAAATCCTAGACTGGAGCCCATCCAACTGCCTTATTTTACAAACAGGGAAAGTGAGGCGCAGGGAGGGGCAGTGACTCGTCCAAGGCCGTAAAGGCCGACAGGGCAGAGTGGAGGCAAAGATCCTGTTCTCTTGGTGCAAGGACTGTCTTCCTACGTGCCCTCTGCTGTGGAACTTAACGCAGGCAGGGCTGGGCTGGGCTGGGGAACCCTGCTGGAAGTGGGGAGCCACTTAACCCCTCATCTCATCCCTCCTGGGGTCAAGCAGGTCAGAGCTGGAGGGGCCCTCAGAGAATGTCTAATGCTATGGTCCCCAACCCCAGGAGAAGCAGGCAGTGGTCCCAGGCCAGGAAAGTACTGATGGGATAGTATTTGGAGGTCAGGCCTTTGGGAAGTAATAGGGTTACATGAGGTCATAAAGGTGGGGCCTTTGTGATAGGATTACTATGGGATTGGGCTTCCCAGTGGCTCTGAGGTAAAGACACTGCCTGCAATGCAGGAGTCACAAGAGAATCGGGCTTGATTCCCTGGGTCAGGAAGACCCTCTGGAGGAGGAAATGGCAACCCACTCCAATATTCTTGCCTGGAGAATCACACCAACAGAAAAGCCTGGCAGGCTACAGTCCACGGGGTCTCAAAGAGTCAGACATGACTGAAGCGACATAGCACATACCCATGAGCGCACTATAGGATTATAATGCCCTTATGAGAAAGGATCCTACCTTTCCACCTGGGAGGATACAAGAAGATTATCTCTAGAAGCCAGGAAGAATGCCCACCCGGATACCGAATCTACCAGTGCCTTGATCTTGGGCTTCCTGAGAACTGAGAGAAATCTGTTTGTTACCTAAACCCCCGAACTGTGGTAATTTGTTTTAGCAGTCCAAGCTAAGACGCTAATCTTATACAACCTTTTCATTTCATAAATGAATAGACTGGATCCCAGAGAGAACAAGTGATTTTTCTTTTTTTTAAGCCACACAAGACCCAGGAAATTCTGCTGAGTGGTGATCCATGTGTCTTTCTGTCTCACTCCCTTTCTAAAAGGTCAGAAAATTCTCCACCCTTGTGGGGATATCCGGAAAAGGCTCCAGCCATGCCGCTCCACCACCAAGGTGCTGGAATGCTCTGAGTCAGGAGGGCGTGAAAGATTTCCTGTTTTTAAAAAAGCTGAAATCGAAAAGTGCTGTCATTTTCTTTAAATACATTCTTTTGAATAAAACATCTATTCTGGATGCCAGCAGCAAGCTTCGAAACATGTTCAAGATGACATGATTGATAACAAGAAGGCTTTTTCAAGATGTTTCTAATTTCATCTTCCTGGTTAAAGAAAGAGAACTTTCTAACATGATGTATGGCCTAATAAGAAGGTGTGCTCCGACCAAAGTTATTTATTTATGCTTCCATCTCTGACAGATGAATATTAACTACTGGGAAAATCGTAAAGCCAATTAGCAAAAGCTGAATAATGTCCATGTAAGAACATGAGCGTAGAAATACAAGATACCTCTCATCCAAACAGAAGAGCACAGGCATTCTCTGCCCTCCTCCAGGGGACAGCAGCTCCTCTCCCTCCATGGTACCCTTGGATGGGCCTTGAAGAAGTCCAGTCTGGGAGCTGATGCTGGCATGTTTACCCTGGCTGCTGAATGCAGGAGCTGCAGAAAAATGTATGTCTGACCATCCTGCTCTTCAGCTGGCTGCCCTTCAGCACTGAGGGAAGATAATAAGAACAGGGAGAGGCTGGGCTCCAAAGATGGGCTTGGCTCTCCTCTGCTTCCTGGAAGGAGTCGGCTGCCAGGGAAATGAGGGTGACAAATGCCCCAGTCCCATGCCCCTTCATCTCCTCCTAATCTCATCTGCTCTTTGTGCCAATGTTGCCCCAGGAGCTGCAGGGTCAACAGACCCTCCATGAACATCTACTATGTGCCAGACACCAGCCATACAGAACACAGTCTCGGTTTTCCTGGGGATCCCAGGCCAGCAGACAGCATAGCAGGATCCCTCTGGGGACTCACGAGCGAGCTTATACACTGAAATGATGCTGTTCCCTGCGCCTCGTCCCTGAAGCCAAGAAAGGGAGGTGGGGCTGGAGGCTGACAACAGCTTCCAAAATTAACAAGAGGTTAACTTCCCCCAAACCGGCTGCAAATGTTGTGTTCTGCTTCCAGAAACAAAGAACAAACAACCTGAGATTTCACTTGGAAGTTGTAAATTATTCTTTCCCTAGCACCGTGGGCACCAATCTGTCACCTTGCATTTTGTAGCCCATTGCTAATTTTTAATAATTTCTTTACAGCTGCTCGCTTCACATTATTATGATGCTATCACGGTGCCATTCAAGAAGGCAAGAGTCTTTAAGATGTAGAAACACATTCCTTACGACACCACCTCCCCCTCCTACATATCTGGCCAGTGGTCAGATCAGCTAGAAACTGACCTGTATGTTTTTTCCATCACAAATAACCTGTCTTTCAAGAAAAAGGCCTCTCTCCCACCTGAACGACCGATGGTGATAAAAATTAAGCAGGCCTCTCATTTCCATCTGTCCCCTGACCCTTTCACCTTGTCTAGGGGGTCTCACTAATATGTGGAAATAGGTTTCCCATTAAGATTACACTGCCTACTTTTTGAAAATTCCCAGGTGATAGAGCCAATTGCTGGAAGAAATGGAGGTCAGATCAAGGGTGGTAGAATCCTAGCCTATGTGATCTGAGAAGAGCCTTGGAGACTGTCCCATGCTAGCTCTTCAGTTTTCCTTTTTCAGGGAAGAAAACTGCCTCCACCCACACATGACTCAGTATCAGGGCTGAGGTGGGAACCCTCCCACCCTCCCCTGCTCTTGGCCACTTGATCATTTTCACCAAACCACAGCACACTCAACATTTGAGTTTGCTCACTTCCGGCCCCAATGTATCATCCTGGGACTCAATATCCTAAATAAACTGTGAAGAATTCCCAGGAAATCTTGAGAGTTCAGTCCCACGTGTGTGATAAAAAAAAAAAAAAAATCAGAAATTGCAGAAGAGATATTCACTCATGTGACTGTGGACAGCATATCTCTAAGCCCCTCTGGACTAAAATCTTTGATGTCATTGGTAATTTGTTCATCCAGAATGGAGTACACAGAATTTCCCTTTGTGTCCAATACAAATTGTTTCTCGTGACTATATTCCTACCTAATGAAACGCAAGGGGTCTAAGAGACTGCAGCAAAGGAATTCATCATGAAGCTGAATGCAAACATCCTCCTTCATTACTCAGCTGCATCTTCTTTGAGAGGGATTTCATTGTAACGTGATTTGGACAAACCCGCAGAACAATATTAAAACTATAAACTATGTAGAACTACACGTGATGGCAGGTGCAGGATCTAAGTTGGGAGCACGGAAAGTTATTATCTCCTTCCAAGTTTACTGTCATGATGTCTAACCACAGCTCATAACATTAATGACCAGACCGTTCAGGCTTCCTTCTGTTTCTTGTCAAAAAAATAAAGTTGTTTCCTGTCATGTTAGAGAGTCTGAGTATCTATCTTATATCAAAGACAATAAAAAATGCAATTTTATGTGTTCCGGTACCTATCATTTTAGCACAAAAGAACACTGAGCTCAAGCTGAATACTCTTATTCAGAATCCCATTTGTGAAGATCACAGCAGCAAATGAAGAATATTACATGTTGCATGCAACAAATCTTGCCCCCCCTTTTTTTCCCCAGTTAGACTGTAGGAGAGAAAAAAAAAAAAGTAGATGTTTATCACTAGAAGTCACTTCCTAAAGTCTGAAGAATGAAAGGGATACCTTTCATCATTGTAATTTGGTGATCAGCTCCATAAATGTGTATTAGTCCGTTCGTGAGAAATGGGACTTTTTTTACTTGTCATGGAACTTGCAAAAAATGTATCAGCCCACTAGAGTTCTTGACCCATGTGGGTTTTCTGGATTTGAGCCTTGACGGTGCCCCAGGATCAAAGAAATGGGGCAATGGTGAAACAAGCCACAAAGAGAAAGACAAAGCCTATACGATCCCACGTATGAGATCACACTCCGAGAAACAGAGGAGAACATTGGCGACCAGGGGCGGGGGGAACTGGGAGACGCTGGCCAAAGGGTACAAACCCCCAGTTATAAGATGAATAAGTGAGTTCTGAGGATCTATGGACAGTATGACAACAATAGTTAACAGTGCTGTATTATAAACTGAAAGGAGCTCAAAGGGTGGGCCTTAAATGTTCTCATCACACACACAAAAAAGAAAGAAATGGTATTTATATGAGGTGATGGAGATATTAACTGGTCTTACTGTGGTCATCCTTTTACAATATATACATGTATCAAATCATCACATCCCACACCTTAAAATTACACAGTGTTATGTCAATTTTACCTTAACAGACCCAGAAAAAAAGATAAACAGATGGAGATGAGTCTCAGATGACAGGGCTAAGATACATGGTACCAACATAAGCACTGGAACTAGGAAAACTTCTCCTAGTCCTGCCACTTACCAGGTCTATAACTTGTCGCAAGTTACTTAATACACAGCTATGCTTCTGTTTTTCCCATTTCTAACACCAGAGTAACGATAATATCTCCTTCATAGAACTGTGGAAGTCAGTGACTAGAAAACCCTAGCTAACAGGTCCTGGATCAGAGTAATCGTTCAATAAATCTTAGTTGTTTCTCTCTTCCTAACACCCAGGGAATCCTTTTCTCCTGGCTCTTAATCTGCCTTTGATATCTTCTCCATTGGCTTTTCAAACATGAAAGTTGTCAAATTTCATGAAATTGACAGGTCAAAATCTACATGTATTGTTAAGACTACTAATGATTCCAAATTCCCCTTCAAAAATACGACTACATTTTATATAACACATGCATACAATGCTCACAAGCGAAACGAATACATAATTTCAAAGAGCCTGAGAAACTTACTAAATGCATGGAGCATTTGATGTGTATTTATTTTCAATGAGAGAAAATGCAATTATTTTGATAGCTATGAGCAGTGTTTCTGTATAAAAAGAAAAAAGCTATCTTTCTTGCTCCACTCCAAAATAAGAGAAAAGAAACGGGCCAACAATACCATGCCCTCCCCACCTCTCTCTCTTCATTCGTTTGTTTTGACCTCACCAGTAAAACAGAAGGCATCAGCAATCAAGTCCCTTCACGGTACCTTACTAAATCCACCTTCAGCGGGTCCCCACTTTCCCTTCTTCCTTCTGCTCACAGCTCAAACGAGGCTCTGTCCTTCCCACCGACCAGTCACTTTACTTGTGTCAGGACCTTGCTCTCTCCAGCCTCTGATCTGCCTTCAAATCTTCAATGTCCAGACCTCCCTCCCTGCATCCTGCCTCACCCACCATTCCCTCACCCCCACCCCAAACATCCCCATCCATACAAAAGCATGTCCCTGACTGTGTGGATCACAATAAACTGTGGAAAATTCTGAAAGAGATGGGAATACCAGACCACCTAACCTGCCTCTTGAGAAACCTGTATGCAGGTCAGGAAGCAACAGTTAGAACTGGACATGGAACAACAGACTGGTTCCAAATAGGAAAAGGAGTACGTCAAGGCTGTATATTGTCAGCCTGCTTATTTAACTCATATGTAGAGTACATCATGAGAAACACTGGACTGGAAGAAACACAAGCTGGAATCAAGATTGCTGGGAGAAATATCAATAACCTCAGATATGCAGATGACACCACCCTTATGGCAGAAAGTGAAGAGGAGCTAAAAAGCCTCTTGTTGAAAGTGAAAGTGGAGAGTGAAAAAGTTGGCTTAAAGCTCAACATTCAGAAAACGAAGATCATGGCATCCGGTCCCATCACTCCATGGGAAATAGATGGGGAAACAGTAGAAACAGTGTCAGACTTTATTTTGGGGGGCTCCAAAATCACTGCAGATGGTGACTGCAGCCATGAAATTAAAAGATGCTTACTCCTTGGAAGAAAAGTTATGACCAACCTAGATAGTATATTCAAAAGCAGAGACATTACTTTGCCGACTAAGGTCCGTCTAGTCAAGGCTATGGTTTTTCCAGTGGTCATGTATGGATGTGAGAGTTGGACTGTGAAGAAGGCTGAGTGCCGAAGAATTGATGCTTTTGAACTGTGGTGTTGGAGAAGACTCTTGAGAGTCCCTTGGACTGCAAGGAGATCCAACAAGTCTATTCTGAAGGAGATCAGCCCTGGGATTTCTTTGGAAGGAATGATGCTGAAGCTGAAGTTCCAGTACTTTGGCCACCTCATGTGAAGAGTTGACTCATTGGAAAAGACTCTGATGCTGGGAGGGATTGGGGGCAGGAGGAGAAGGGGACGACCGAGGATGAGATGGCTGGATGGCATCACGGACTCGATGGACGTGAGCCTGAGTGAACTCCGGGAGATGGTGATGGACAGGGAGGCTTGGCATGCTGCGATTCATGGGGTCGCAAAGAGTCGGACATGACTGAGCAACTGAACTGAGCTGAACTGAGCCTCCCATCTGGAAACAAGAACTCTCTGTTTTATTCTCCTTTTTTTTTTTTTTGGCCACAGCCCATGGCTTGTGGGATCTTGGTTCCCTGACCAGGGGTTGAACCCAGGGAAAGTGCTGAATCCTAACCACTAGACCACCAGGGAATGCCTGAGAACACTCCTGACTCCATGCCCCCATCTTCTTCACTTGGGAGATGTCCTCAATCCAGCTCTGCCCCTTTACCACCTGTTCAGAGACAACCAACTGCCCTGGGACTTCTGCACCCACAATTCCATAGAAACTGCCCTTCCTAAAGTCACCATGGCACCCCCTCTCTGCATGGACCACACCTGAGCATGCAGCCCCAACAGCTTCAACTGCAGGTGCCTGGCCCTGCCCAAGGGCCTTTCCTGGTCCCTGGAGAGTACTCACTCAGCACACACAGGCAGACCAGAGGGACGGGGGGTCAGGACCTCTTGGGAGTAGTTCTCAATCCATGGCTGATGGGAATCGTAGATGAATAACCCACTCCCTCACTGTTTTGGATGGATAATCTTGGGACATGTTCTACAATATTTACAGAGTTCCTGCACTGGGCTGAGCCCCACTGTGATTGTTTAACATTCTCTTGGTCAAGGGTTGATATGGACTGAGTTGTGTTCCCCACCCAACCCCTCAAATTCATATGTCGAAGTCCTAGCCCCAGTGTGATGGTACTTATAGATGAGAACCTTTGGGAAGTGATTAGGTTTAGATAAAATCATGAGGGTGGGGCCCTCACAAAGGGGTTAGAGTCCTGATAAGAAGAGACACCAGAGAGAGCAGTTTTGCCCACCCTCCCGCTTCCCCTCCCTCCCCAGCTTGTAAGGAAGTGACCTTCTGCAAGCCAGGAAGACAGCCTTCAGCATCATGCTGACCTCAGACTTCCAGAACTGGGAGAAATAAATTCCTGTGATTTAAGCCAACCATTCTACAGTATTTTTTGTGGTGGCAGGCCTGAACTAAGACAGGGTTAGAAGAAACACACCAAAGCCAGCTGATTTAAGGAGTGAGGTACAAGCTGGAGATGTGAATCCAGGAGGCCTCCGCACATAAACAAGTTGATGAAACAATAAAAGGAGGATAAGACACATACTTTGTTTCTCACAGGGTGGCTGGAGGATTGAAGCAGATGCTACCCATTCTCTGCTCAGCACATGTGAGGACACTTATCACAGGCTTGGGAAGCGGGACTGTTGGGACTGTTCTTATTTGCAGAAGATCATATGAGGATGCTGCTGCTGCTGCTAAGTCACTTCAGTCGTGTCCGACTCTTTGCAACCCCATAGACGAGAGCCCACCAGGCTCCCCCATCCCTGGGATTCTCCAGGCAAGAACACTGGAGTGGGTTGCCATTTCCTTCTCCAATGCATGAAAATGAAAAGTGAAAGTGAAGTCAGTCGTGTCTGACTCTTTGCGGACCCCATGGACTGCAGCCTATCAGGCTCCTCTGTCCATGGGATTTTCCAGGCAAGAGTACTGGAGTGGGGTTCCATGCCTTCTCCATCATATGAGGATACCTTTTTAGAATCAGAAAATTTTGGATGGATCATTCAGCTCTTTTGCAGGTATGCAAATTGAAGCTAAGGCAGGAGAACTGACTTCCCTGACATTTTTCCACCATTAAAATTTGTTTCTATATAGTCAAAGCTATGGCTTTTCTAGTGGTCATGTATGGATGTGAGAGTTGGACCATAAAGAAGGCTGAGCACTGAAGAATTGATCCTTTTGAACTGTAGTGCTGGAGAAGACTCTTGAGAGTCCCTTGAACTGCAAGGAGATCAAACTAGTCAATCCTAAAGGAAATCAATCCTGAATATTCACTGGAAGGATTGATGCTGAAGCTCCAATACTTTGGCCACCTGATGCGAAGAGCCGACTCATTAGAAAAGACTCTGATGCTGGGAAATATTGAAGGCAGGAGGAAAAGGGGACAACAGAGGATGAAATGGTTGGATGGCATCACCAACTCGATGGACAGGAGTTTGAGCAAGCTCTGGGAAATGGCGAAGGACAAGGAGAAAAAGCCTGGCATGCTGCAGTCCACGGAATCCCAAAGAGTCAGACACGACTGAGCGACTGAACAACGAAAGACCCAGCACTAAAGAAGGAAGGTGACATTCAACTGTACCTGATGATCAATTAGACAGGAGGGCACCAACAGGCCTTCTCAAGGCCAAGGCTGATGAGCTGAGGTCCTGATTCTGTGTCTGCTTCCCTCGTCTGATGGGGCTGGCTTCTCCTGTGATTGAAACTCTCCTGACTTGGTTTCCATGACATCGTGCTCTCCTGATTTCCCAACAAAGAAGAGAGAGAAGAAAAAAAGAAAAGGCAGAAGGGAAAGTGACTTGGGGTGAGTCCCTTAGAAGCAGAGCCCATGGCAGGATTGGGGTGCCCTGAGTGGAGGCGGGGGGCTCTTAGGATGGGCAGAGTGAGGGAAGCAGCACAGAGGAGGAGCTAAGAAGGATGTGACCTCAAGCAGGGGCTATGCCTAATCCCATGGGGAGCCCTAGAGCAGAGCTGCACCAAAAGCTGATCCCACCTGGCAGAAGGAGACCAGCCCTGTGTGCTTCGGTTAGTTGGTGCCTGGAGCCACAGCTGGGGCAGGAAGAAGGCGGTGCAGGGCAGCGGCTTGTCGGGCAGCCCCTGTTTAGGGGAGGGCAAGTCTGCAGAGAAGGGGGCAGCTGTGAGTTATCAGCACCCAACACTCATGGCTGCTGGGACGGTCCCCAGTTACAGCAGAAGAAAGGAAGGGAGGACCGGGGGCAAGAAGGAAGCTAGGGCGTATTCAGTGATCACCAGGGCAGCTTTCTAGAGGCCACAGCAATTCTCTCATTGCAATCTTCCCAAAACCCAACCAAGTCTAAGTGTTACTGCTGCTGCTGCTGCTAAGTTGCTTCAGTCGTGTCCAACTCTGTGCGACCCCATAGATAGCAGCCCACCAGGCTTCCCCGTCCCTGGGATTCTCCAGGCAAGAACAAGCTAGTAAGTGTTACTAGCTTCAGTTTATTGATGCAGAAAATGGTGGGGGGGCAGGTGGCGGGAGAAGGGGGAGAGAGTATTGTCTGAGATTTCGAAGGAATAATGAAGTGACCCGCACCCTCAGAAAATGACCAACCAACGTGAGAAAATGTCAGACTATTCACCTTTAAAGAGCAACCTACAGAGCCCAAAGGCTCTCAACGATCCTTGGTCCTAGGATTAAGGAGCAGGTATCAGAGATCTGAATTCCCTGTACTCCTTAACCTTTCGTGACCTCAGGTTCCAAGCCTGTGAAATGGGTGGGACATGGACTGACTGTGGCAGCCTGAAGGGTGGTCTCCAACAACCTCCCCTCGACAGTCTCTGGACCCAGTGACTGTCCCCTCCCATGGCAAGCAAAAGGGACTGTGCAGATGTGATTGAATAAAACATCATGAGATGGGGAGATGAGCTTGGATTATCCAAGCGAGTTCTAGATGTCATCACAAGCACCACAGCAAAGGGGGATTTGACAGAGAAAAGCAGGCCGAGTGAGGACAGAAGATTCAGAGAAGGAAATGCTAAGTGTCTGGCTTTGAAGAAAAAGGCCACAAGCCAAAGAATACAGGAAGAGATGAGGAAGTGGATTCTCTCCTTGAGCCTCCAGAAGGAAGTGGCCACAGAGCGTGTTGATTCTCAGCCCCAAAGACTCTGTCTGAGCTCCTGACTTATAGAACCAAGGATAAATTTGTGTTGGTTGAAGCCATCATGTCTGTGGTCATTTGTTGTGGTAGCGACATACAAATAAAGAGTGAGCATCATTTCACTCTTAGAAAAACTGTGACACAAGCTGATGTTCCCAAGGCCCAGAGTGGGGCCAGTTTGTTAGCGGAAACAGAGGTGTGTGTTACGGGGAGGTGGGAATAGTTACAGTTCTAGTTGCCTAAATCACAGCTGCTGGAATCCACCACTTGCCCTGGAGGCTTCCTGAACCTTCCCACAGCACAACATCCCCCTCAGCCAGGAACTGATGGAGTTCAGGAAGTGTCCATTTGATTGGCTTTGAGTTTTGGGGTTTGCACATCAAGCATCCTGAGCATGAATCAGGATGAATGTGGAGCTGGGCGGTGATGGGGGTGGTAACCTACAGAAAGAGGAGCAGGCCTGGGAAATGCGCACAGCACCAGTGAACAGACGTCTGGAACACTCAGGCGACTTCACGGGGCTCTGGGGCCCCAGCTGAGAGCAGGATGTGGAGTCGAGGGAGGGGAGGGACCCCTCTCAGCCACCAGTTTGTCCTGTGACTTCAGACCGTTCCCCCAACCCTCCTCTCTGGGATTCCATCTCCAGTCTGAGACAGCAGCGGGTGACCTGGGTGAGCCCCTGGGAGCCTGCCTTCTCTGATACTGAGTAGTTTCACATTCCTAGTCAGGCCTGCAGCCAGGCTGGCTGACCCCAGTGGACACTCAAGATTTAGAGGATTACAGAGCCAAAGGCTCAGGAAAAGCAAAACCCAGGGCCTCCCAAAGACAGTCAGAGAGGCAAGATGAAGAATGCACTGTCAAAATATTTTGTCTAAAAACAGACCAAGGCAGCGTGCAAATGCAGATTGCACGTGCATCCCAAACTGACAGAACCGGAACGAAGGATGCAGCCCTAAGACAGGCACGTTTACAGAAACGGGGGAAAGTCTTCCACTGGAGGCCTGTTTTACCCAGAAAACACGTAAATCAATTCCCAGGGGGAGTAAGGTAATAGAAACAGCGTCAGGGGCTCTGGAAGCATCTCAATGACAGTATACTGCCCGGTGACCTTCCAAAACTCTACCTAACAGCCTGGGAGAAGAGATGTCTCTTAACCAGAAAGGAGGGAGCTGGGGGTGGGGGGGCGGGTATTG
>SJXQ01002733.1:0-19941 GCA_006408695.1 Aepyceros melampus
CTTGAAGAGATCTCTAGTCTTTCCCATTCTATTGTTTTCCTCTATTTCTTTGCATTGATCACTGAGGGAGGCTTTCTTACTAGAACTCTGCATTCGAATGGGTATATCTTTCCTTCTCTCCTTTGCCTTTTGCTTCTCTTCTTTTCACAGCTATTTGTAAGGCCTCCTCAGATAACCATTTTGCCTTTTTGCATTTCTTTTTCTTAGGGATGGTCTCGATCCCTGCCTCCTGTACCATGTCACGAACCTCCATTCATAGTTCTTCAGGCAGTCTCTCTATCAGATCTAATCCCTTGAATCTATTTCTCACTCCCACTGTATAATCGTAAGGGATTTGATTTAGGTCATACCTGAATGGTCCAGTGGTTTTCCCTACTTTCTTCAATTTAAGTCTGAATTTGACAATAAAGAGTTCATGATGTTTATAGCAGCATTATTTACAATAGCCATGATATACAAGCAAAGTAAGTGTACATAAACAAATGAATGAATAAATAAGATGTGTTAAAGAATAAAATTTTGCCATTTACAACAACATGGATGGACCTGGTAGGTATTATGCTTAGTGAAATAAGACAGAGAAAATAATTTATGTTGCCACTTATATGTGAAGTCTAAAATATAAAATTATGTATAAAATAAATAAGCTACGTGGACTTCCATGGTGGTCCAGTGGTTAAGAATCCACCTGCCAGTGTAGGGACACGAGTCAGATCCCTGGTCTAGGAAGATACCACACGGAGCAGGGCAACTAAGCCTGTGTGCCACAACTATTGAAGCCTGCATGCCCTAGAGCCTGTGCTCCACAACAAGTTACTGCAATGAGAAGCCTGCACACCAGAACTAGAGAGTAGCCTCAGCTCGCTGTAACCAGAGAAAGCCCATGTGCAGCAATGAAGACCCAGTGCAGCCAAAAATAAATAAATAAGCTACAAGGATATACTATACAACACAGAGAATATAGCCAATATTTTATAATTATTTAATTTTTTCAAGTTCTGCTTATTCATTTATTTATTTATTGGCTCTGCTAAGTCTTAGTTGTAGCACACAGAATCTCCAGTCTTTGTTGTGGCAAGAAGGATCTTTAGCTGCAGCATGCCAACCCTCAGTTGTGGCATGTAGGATCTAGTTCCTCGACCAGGGATCAAACCCAGAAGCATGAGTTTTTAGCCACTGGACCAGCAGGGAAGTCCCTATAATTTTAAATGCTATATAATCTATAAAAATTTTGAATCATTATGTTATATACCTGAAACTAGTATAATATTATAAATCAACTATACCTCAATTTATAAATTGTTAATAGTTAGCAAGGGTGATGAGAATCAGACTCATATATGCTGCTGATGGATTTATAAATTAATATATCTTCTTTGGAACACAATCTGATAAAATCTATTAAAATTAATAATACACAGAATAGTTTTACCTAGCATATACACATCTAGGATTTTATCCTATTAATATACATATGGGCAAAAGTGCATGAATAAATATATGTACTGCAGTAGTGTTTGTACCAAGGTGAAAACCATTTATATATCCATCAACAGAGGATTTGTTATCTACATTATGATATAGCCACAAAATGAAAGTTAATTTTTTTAATTGGAGGAAAGTTGCTTCATAATGTTGTGTTGGTTTCTGCCATACAACAACATGAGTCAGCCATAATTATAGATATAATCCCCTCTCTCTTGAGCTTCCTTCCCCTCCCCCCATCCCATCCTTCTAGGTCATCACTGCTGCTGCTGCTGCTGCTAAGTCACTTTAGTCATGTGCGACTCTGTGCGACCCCATAGACAGCAGCCCACCAGGCTCCCCCATCCCTGGGATTCTCTAGGCAAGAACACTGGAGTGGGTTGCCATTTCCTTCTCCAATGCATGAAATTGAAAAGTGAAAGTGAAGTTGCTCAGTCGTGTCTAACTCTTAGTGACTCCATGGACTGCAGCCTACTAGGCTCCTCCATCCATGGGATTTTCTAGGCAAGAGTACTGGAATGGGGTACCATTGACTTCTCTGTAGGTCATCACAGAGGAATTAATTTTAAAAAGGAATTCTACACAGCAATGAAAAAGGACAAATTATTATTATTGTTGTTATTGTTGTTATTGGCAGCGCTGCATGGCTTGCAGGGATCTTAGTTCCCTGACCAGGAATTGAACCCAGGCCTCTGGTAGTGAAAGCCTGGAATCTTAACCACTGGACAATTAGGGAATTCCCAAGAACAAATTATTGATACATTGAAAATAGATGAAGCTCACAGACAATGCTGAAAGAAGTCAGATTCAAAAGAGTTCATGCTCTGTATGATTCCATGTATATGAAATCCAAATATAGGCAAAACTAATCTATGACTATAGAAGTCAGAAAGCGGTTAATCTTGGAACTGGATAATGGCTGAAAGAGGTCACGGGGAGCTAGCCTCTGTAGTGCTAGAAATGTTCTGTTTTGAGCTGGGAGTTGTTTCATAGATGTATTCATACACAAAAATGTATACTTCAGATTTGAGCATTTTACTGTAAGTTATACCTCAGTGGAAAAAATGAGGTGAATTATATACTGATAGGAATGAATTTCAAGATTTATTTTAACTGTGTGTGGAGATACATGTGTATCTCTGTCCATATATACATATATGGTACATTGGCAGTAAAGCAGAGGAAACAATGAATAACCACAACTCTAGTGGGTAATTGCTGCAGCAGACTCTTCATCTGAAGTCATCTGATCCCTGGTGGCCAACAATGTAAGTTTTAAAAGCCCTATGTTTACAGGTGTTGTCTAATTGGAGTTCAGGCCAAGAATAGAGAAAACAATAGAACAGCAATATTTGAAGGGAAATAGCTGAGAATTGATTTTTTTTTAATGCCAATCTTAAAACTCAGGAATCCCAAACAGGAAAAAGAAAACAAAGAAAGGAATCTCCACTTGGACATTTTTAATGAAACTTCAGAACATCAAAAAGATTGTAAAAGGAACAAAAGCATTTGTGTCTACATACAGTATACAATACTACCTATGACATATTCTTGTCCCTCAAAAGAGTAAAAAATAGAACGAAATGTAAATCTAATCAAGTCTCTAGCTCGCCTCAGTATTTAGGAAATATAAAGGAACAGGAAAGTATCACCACAGGGATATGATTACTAAAATGTATCTTATGGAAAGTGCCATGAGACAAATCACTCAGTTTCTTCAACTAATAAATCTCATGGGAGTTAAAAAAAAAATGGTGGGAGAAGGAACGGGCACCTATAGATTAAGAGACTTAAGAAACAGGGACTTCCCTGGTAGTCCAGTGGTTAAGAATCTGCCTTCCACTACAGAGGACATGGGTTTGATCCCTGGTCAGGGAACTAAGATTCCCACATGCTGTGGGGCAAGTAAGCCCCCATGCCACAACTATTGAGCCAGTGTGCCACAACTAGAGAGCCTGTGCATTGCAGCTACTGAGCCCATACCCCACAACCTGAGAGAAGCCTGTAAGTCACAATGAAGAGCCCGAGCAGGGCAACAAAAGATCCCTCATGCCACAACTAAGAGTCAATGTAGCCCCAAATAAATAAATAAATAAAAATTTTTTTTAAAAAAGAAACATATCAACCAATTGCAGCATATAACCTGTGCTTGGATCATGATTCAAACAAACTAAAAATAAACATACAAACATTTATGAGACAATCAGTAAAATTTGAACAATGACTATACACTTGATGAATATAAGAATTTTTTAGAGGTGATGGTTTTGTTGTCATGTTTAAGAAAAGTTCTTATGTCTTAGAGATATATACCAAAATATTTATGGATGAGATGAAATAATATGATATCTGAATTTGCTTCAGAATAATCTTACATGGGCAGAGAAGCAGGAGCTAGCAAAATATAAATGAAACAAAATTGGCCATGAGAGCCAAAGCAGTCTTGAGGAAGAAAAATGGAGCTGGAGGAATCAGGCACCACCCCAACTTCAGACTATACTACAAAGCTACAGTAATCAAGATAGTATGATACTGGCACAGAACACAGAAATATATATCAATGGAAGGATAGAAAGCCCAGAGATAAACCGACACACCTATGACACCTAATCTATGACAAAGGAGGCAAGAATATACAATGGAGAAAATACAGTCTCTTCAATAAGTGGTGCTGGGAAAACTGGACAGCTATATGTTTGTTTGTTTATTTGGCTGTGTTGGGTCTTAGTCGTGGCATGCCCTATATTCAGTTTCCATTGCAGCACACAGGATCTTTTAGTTGCAGCATGCAGAATCTTTAGGACTTTCCTGTAGTTCAAATGGTAAAGAATCTGCCTGCAATGCAGGAGACCAAGGTTCCATCTCTGGGTCAGGAAGATCCTCTGGAAAAGGGAACAGCAATCCACCCCATGGACAGAGAAGCCTGGTGGGCTACAGTCCGTGGGATTGCAAAGAGTCAGACACGACTGAGTGACTAAACCACTTGCAGGATCTTTAGCTGTGGCATGTGCAGGATCTCTTTTTTACCTGCAGCATGAAAACTCTTAGTTGCAGCATGTGAACTGTTACTTGGGGCATGTGGGATCTAATTACCTGAGCAGGGATTGAACCTGGGACCCGTGCACGGGGAGCTTGGAATCTTAGCTACAGGACCACCAGGGAAATCCCCTGGACAGCTACATGTAAAAGAATGAAATCAGAACACTCTCTAACATTATATATAAAAATAAGCTCAAAATGGATTAAAGGCCTAAATGTAAGGCTGGGCAAAATAAAACTCTTACAGGAAAATACAGACAGCACACCCTTTGACATAAATTGAAGAAAGATTCTCTCTGACCCACCTCTTAAGATTAACTGAAATAAAAACAAAAATAAACAAATGGGACCTAATTAAACTTAAAAGGTTTTATACAGCAGAGGAAACTATAAACAAGATGAAAAGACAGCCCTCAGAATGGTAGAAAATATTTGCAAATGAAGCAACTGACAAGGGATTAATCTCCAAATATAAAACAGCTCACGCAGCTCAATATTGAAAAAACAAATGAGACTGTCATATAGAATGAAGTCAGAAAGAGAAAAACAAATATCGCATAATATCACTTATATGCAGAATCTAGAAAATGGTACAGGTGAATTTATTTGCAAAGCAGAAATAGAGACACAGGGATTTCCCTGGTGGTCCAATGGCTAAGACTTCGAGCTCCCAATGCAGGGGGCCTGGGTTCAATCCCTAGTCAGGAAACTAGATCTCACAGGCTGCAACTAAGAGTTTGCATGCCACAACTAAAGACCCTGCATGCTGCAATGAAGACTGAAGATCCCACATGGTACAACTAAGACCCAGTGCAGCCAAAGAAAGAGAATATAGAAAACAACTGCAGGGCTTCCCTGGTGGCCCAGTGATAAAGAATCCGCCTGCTAAGGCAGGAGACCTGGGTTTAATCCCTGGTCTGGGAAGATCCCACATGCTGCAGATCAACTAAACTGATGTGCCACAACTACTGAACCTGTGCTACAATTTCTGAAGCCCATGTGCCCTAGAGGCTGTGCTCTGCAGCAAGAGAAGCCACCACAATGAGAAGCCTGTGCACTTCAACTAGAGAGTAGTCCCTGCTCACTACAACTAGAGAAAAGCCTGCACAGCAATGAAGACCCAGCACAGCCATAAATAAAATTTTTTTAATTAAAAAAAAGAAGAAAACAACTGCAATCATCATAATAGTGAAATACTAGTGGCATTCACCTTAAAGTCAGAACAAAATCAAGAATATTCACCTGTTTTCTCAACTAATACTGAATGTTGCTCTGCAGGTTCTAGCCAAAGCATGAAGACAAAAGTTAAAATGCTGTAAAGGAAGAATCATAAAATGTCCTTGTTTATATATGATATATAGACAATATAAGAGAATGAACTGAAATACTATTAAAATTAAATAGAAATAGAGTTTAAGTTTTAAATCAATAACTTTTCTCTATAAAAACAATATCCAATTAGAAAATGCAATGGGGTGAAGATCTCATTCACAGCAGTGAAAAAAATGATAGGAATAAACCTAACAAGAAACATATAAAACACTGACATGAATAAAATTACAAAATATTACTGAAGACTATAAGTATGAATATTTGACAAACAGATAGTGTACAATATTCCTGAATGATAAGTTTCATTATTTAAAAACTTTTCAAGTAAATGTAAATTTCTATAACAATCTCATTGGGATTTGCAAGGACAGGGATAAGAGTACTAAACAAGTTGGTTCTGAAGTTCATCTGGAAGAACATATAAAAACAGCCAAGAAACTTTTAAAAGATAGAAGAAGTGAGGGAAGCTTTGCCTACCAAATATCAAATTATTATATAAAGTTGTGAAATAGTTCAAGAATAGACAAATATATCAATGGAACTGAATAGAGAAGCAGTTATGTTGAGAATTTAGTTTATGACAAGTATTACATTTCAAATCTCTTCTGAGGCACCACTAAGAGTAAACCAAAACAACACACAAAATATGTACAAACCCAACAGGATAAAAAGTTCTTGGGATTTTCTCGATGCAGGAATGTCATTTGAGAAATTGTAGCTGAAATATTAATAGTAGCTGGGGAGAAATTTTGATCTACTACAGAGGATACAGATAAGAAGGGGCCATTTCACCAGAAAAACTATGCAAAGATCCAAGACACCAGGTACAGCAGAGGATGCACATGACATATGGGGCTGGAAACAGAGTTTAACATAAATTTGGTACACAAAAACAGTAATTCCCCCCTTAATTGCAGGGGATACTTTCTAAGACCCCCAGGGGATGCCTGAAACCACAGATAGTACCAAAACTTGTATATACTGTTTTTTCCCATACATATTAGTATCTATGATAAAGTCTATTTTATAAATTAGGTACTGTAAGAGAATATCCGAATTGCCAGCATCTACTCTTACACTTTGGGGCCATTACTAAATAAAATAAGGGTTATTTGAACACAAGCACTGTGGCACTGAGACAGTTGGTCTGATAACTTCTAGGAGGTTACTAAGTGATTAATAGGAGGGTAGTGTATACAGCATGGATGTGCTAGACAAAGGAATGATTTACATCCTAGAGTAGGATGTCACAAGATTTCATCTTGCTATTCAGAACTATGTTCAATTTAAAACTAATATCCAATTGAAAAATGGACAGAAGATTGAAACAGACATTTCTCCAAACAAAACATACAGATGGCCAATAGGCACATGAAAAGATGCTCATCATCGCTTAATTATTCAAGAAATGCAAATCAAAACTATAATGAGGTACTACCTCACACCAGTCAGAATGGCCATCACTAAAAAGTCTAAGTGCCTGGCAGAATTCCAGTGGTTAGGACTCAGCGCTTTCACTGTCAGGTCCCAGGTCTGACCCTTGGTTGGGGAATTAAGATTCCGCAAGCCACGCAGTGCGGTCAAAAAAAATGTCTACTAGTAATAAATGCTGGAGAGTGTGTGGAGAAAAGGGAACCCTCCTACATGGTTGGTGGGAATGTAAATTGTATAGCCACTAGAGAAATCAATATAGATGGTTCTCAGGAAACTAAAAATAGACCTATCTACCATATGATCCTACAATCCCACTGTTGGCATATACCCAGACAAAACTATAATTTGAAAAGATACATTTACCCTATGTTCATAGCAGCACTATTCATAATAGTCAAGACTTGGAAACAACCTAAATGCCCATCGACAGATGAATGGATAAAGATGTGGTATGTATGTATACACAATGGAATATTAGCCATTAAAAAGAATGAAATAATGCCACTTGCAGTAACATGGATGGACCTAGAGATTATCATACTAAGCAAAGTCCGTCAGAAAGAGAAAGACAAATGAACATAATCTATGAAACAAAAACTGACTTACAGATACTGAGAACAGACTTGCGGTTGCCAAGAGAGAGAGTGTAGAGGTGGGAAGGACTAAGAGTTTGAGATTAGCAGATGCAAACTATTATATATAGGATGGATAAACAATAAGGTCATACTGTATAGTACAGAGAACAATACTCAATATCTTGTGATAAACCATAATGGAAAAGAATATGAAGAGAATATATATATATATATATATATATATACATGTATAACTGAGTTACTTTGCTATACAGCAGAAATTAAATACAACATTGTAAATCAACTATACTTCAATAAAATATTTTTTAAAAACTTATGAGTTGCTTAGAACAGACTTGCGGTTGCCAAGAGAGAGAGTGTAGAGGTGGGAAGGACTAAGAGTTTGAGATTAGCAGATGCAAACTATTATATATAGGATGGATAAACAATAAGGTCATACTGTATAGTACAGAGAACAATACTCAATATCTTGTGATAAACCATAATGGAAAAGAATATGAAGAGAATATATATATATATATATATATATATACATGTATAACTGAGTTACTTTGCTATACAGCAGAAATTAAATACAACATTGTAAATCAACTATACTTCAATAAAATATTTTTTAAAAACTTATGAGTTGCTTATTTCTGGAATTGTCCATTTAATGTTTTCAGACTACATTTGAGAAAAGTTATGACCAATCTAGATAGCATATTCAAAAGCAGAGACATTACTTTGCTGCTAAGGTCCATCTAGTCAAAGCTATGGTTTTTCCTGTGGTCATGTATGGATGTGAGAGTTGGACTGTGAAGAAGGCTGAGCGCTAAAGAATTGATGTTTTTGAACTGTTGTGTTGGAGAAGACTCTTGAGAGTCCCTTGGACTGCAAGGAGATCCAACCAGTCCATTCTGAAGGAGATCAGCCCTGGGATTTCTTTGGAAGGAATGATGCTAAAGCTGAAACTCCAGTACTTTGGCCACCTCATGAGAAGAGTTGACTCATTGGAAAAGACTTTGATGCTGGGAGGGATTGGGGGCAGGAGGAGAAGGGGACGACAGAGGATGAGATGGCTGGATGGCATCACTGACTCAATGGACGTGAGTCTGAGTGAACTCCGGGAGTTGGTGATGGACAGGGAGGTCTGGCGTGCTGCGATTCATGGGGTCGCAAAGAGTCAGACACGACTGAGCGACTGAACTGAACTAAAATCATGGGATGTGAAACCATGGATAAGGAGGACTACTATATTCAGTAAAGAATGCTTACCGTTTCCTGAGACAGAAGAAATGCAAAATAAAAATGAGATACCATTATTTGCATATCTTGTTGATAAAAATTTTAATTCATAACAAAATATTGAAGAGGGTTTTGGGGAAACTGGTACCTCACACACTGCTGGGTGGCCATGTAAACCGAAACAGCCTTTGTGAGGGAAATTGAGCAGTATATATTAACACTTCAAATGTGTAAGGAGATTTATACCTCCTTTCCAGCAATCCCACTTCCAGGAATCTATCCTCAAAAAATATTAGTATAAATGTTCAAAGATATGTGTATAATCATTTTAACTGCTGCATAATTTGTAATATTTGGAGAAGGTGATGGCACCCCACTCCAGTACTCTTGCCTGGAAAACCCCATGGACGGAGGAGCCTGGTGGGCTGCAGTCCATGGGGTCGTGAAGAGTCAGACATGAGTGAGAGACTTCACTTTCATTTTTCACTTTCATGCATTGGAGAAGGAAATGGCAACGCACTCCAGTGTTCTTGCCTGGAGAATCCCAGGGATGGGGGAGCCTGGTGGGTTGCCGTCTATGGGGTAGCACAGAGTCGAACATGACTGAAGTGACTTAGCAGCAGCAGCAGCAATTTGTAACATTAAAAAACTGTCAACAACTTAAGTGTTCACCAGTAGCAGAATAGTTAAATAAATTATGGCATATCCATACTATGCAGCACAAAAAAGAATATCAGAGATCTATATATATTGATGTGGAAATATTTTAAAGGACAATAAAGTGGTATGCTTAACAATTAAGCTACAGAAAAATATTTATAGAATAATTCCAAATTGGCCAAAAAGAAAAACCAAACGCTTGACAATACAATATAGTAAAGTAAAAAAAAAATAATAATAACAAAAAGTAGGTATCGTTCATACTTCTACTATGTCTCCACATGTTGTATGCCAATATGCTTATAAATGTTTGTAAGAATACACACCAAATTTCTTATGGTGACTTCTTCGGAGAACAGTTTAAGAGTTCAAATACTGTGTTTTCCATTTTATTCACATCTGCATGTTTCTGTTTTTTAAAGATGAAGGAAGCTCATACTAGTAAGTTAAATGTTTGTGTCATATTGATGCAGATGATACTGAAATCTATCTTCAGCATTTGTTTTTCTCATGAACTCTAATTTTGCATTTCTAATTAACTGCCTGCTAGCATTTCCACTCACATGCTTTGCCATCATTTCAAAGTCGTATCTAAAATAAAATTCACTATTGGAATATTCAAATAATATTAGTTCTAGTTCCCAGTTTTCCTGTTTCTGTTAAAAGCACTAACCTACCTGTTACTTAAATTTGAAGTCTTGGAGTAATTATCTTATACCATTCCCTCTTTATCAGAAAAAAATCAAGCCCAAGGTTTTTTTCCTTCTTTTAAAATAATATCTTACATATCTCCTTTCTACTTTCTTTATCACCCTAACTCAGGCCTTTCATTCAACAAACATATATTAAGCACAAGCAGTTTTAGATGCTGAAAATATAGTGCAGAAAGACTTATAAAACGCTAGTGAATGAGAGAAATAATGTACAAGAAAAAATAATTATGCAATATTATTAGCATTTATAATTCTTATTCTGTACTAGGTATTATGATAAGCTATGAGGTAGATATTAAATAAGATCTCATTTAATACTCCTAACGACCCTATGATATAGGTACTGTTATTAATCCCATTTTATAGTTGGGGAAACTGAGGTCTATAGCTCTTAAGTACTTTAAGGTCACATAACTAGTAAGTAGTCAAGATTTGAACCCAGGTAGCCTGATGTTATATTAATAGTTTGTCCTCTTAACTGTTATGCTATACTGCTTCTCATGTAAAGAAACCTCAGCAGATGATTATGATATGGGGAAAATCAAACAGGGTAATGTGATAGTACCTTGGCAAGTAGGTGCTAATTTAGAGAAGAGGTCAAGAAAGGCCTCACTGAGAGGTGTGATTTTTTTTGTTTAATGGAAGAACTCAAATTTGACCTATGAAGCTTCTCACTCTGCATTTTGCTAATTGCATAGGCATTATGTGGTTTCTATGTATTTGCTGCAAATTGGCACCTGGATGCAAAGACTAGATCAAACTCGGATTCCATCCCTTTCATATAACTATAGGATAGACATAATGTCTAATATCTTTGCTCAATATTTATCAAGGATTGCAAAACAGTGATATTCTAATTTTATTTCTTTTTATTAATTGGAATGGTTTTGGGAAAAAAAATGTCCCTTCATCTACCCAGTTCATCCAGGAAAGGCAGTATAAATACTTGATTATCTCCCTTTATTGATTAATTTTTGAGATAATGAATTGTTTCCCTATCATGAGTGGTGATAGTTGAATTGTTTCCCTATCATGAGTGGTGATAGTTGAGCTGTGAATGTTAAGAAAGAATCACCTATTCAAAGACCTGGAGAAAGACTATTCCAGGTAGGAGGAACAGGTAGTACAGAGGCACTGAGGAAGGAATGAGTTACATTAACTTTAAGGAACACAGAGACTAGCAATGGCCATATTACTTTTACTCCTTCTGATGTTGTGGACTCAGTGTTTGTGTCCTCTAAAATTCATACATTAAAATCCTACTCTCCAATGTGATGGTATTAGGAGATGGGGCTTTGGGGAGGTAACTAGGATTAGAAGAGATCATGAATGGGATCAGTGCCCTTATAAGAGTCATGAGAGAGCTTGCTTTCTCTTTCCTCTCCACCTGGTAGAGGTCCTTCATCAAACGTGACTATGTTGGTACCCTGATCTCAGACTTCCAGCCTCCAGAACTGTAAGAAATAAATTTATTTGTTTATAAACCACCTAGTCCATGGCACTTTGTTATAGCAGCATGAATCGACTAAGACATATCTCTTAAATACATTATCTCTCCTCCATTCTTACTACCACATCCACTTGAGTTTGAGGTCTCATCTTTCTCTCTTGGACTACTGCAACTATCTTCAGTTGGTTTCACTGTCTCTAAGAATCTCTTTCTTCCATCCTAGTCAATTAACTTCTTACTCACCAAAAGCTTTCAATTCAGTGTATAAATCTTTTTGGTGAGAATGAATCTAAAGTTTTAATAATGGATGTCATTGGCAAAATAACACTGATTTAATGGATGGAGGTATTTGCTGGAAAGTAGTGTTAGCAACGAAAAGACTACAGGCTTTGTACTCAAACCTGGATTTGAGTCCCATTTCTGATACTTGATAGATATGAGACCTAGAGAAAATTATGCAACCTCCCTGAAGCCCAGTTTCATCATCTATTAGAAAAATAATATGCTTTTAATACACTATTGTGAGAAGTAAAGGAGAATATATATTCTCATTTGAGATATATGTATATATAATATATGCAAAAAGAAATAACAGATAAAGTGTGCATATACACATGCACATATTTTATTACAGTACTTAGATCACAGTAAAGGCTCAATAAAGAGCTTTTTTAAAATTACCCTTCCCATGATGTATCTTGCAGAAGTTCCAGTTTCAGTGATGACTGCCACATGTTTAAACTTCAGTCATTGCTAAGAGTTGTCCAAGAGTCATCTAAGAATATCTAAAACCTAAGGACCCAACTGGGATTTTAGAAGACGATTTTAGAAGACAATCACACTACTCTAGCCTAGCAGCATCCCTTTGACAAGCCTATGTGGGAATCAATGAGGCCCTTAGTTCATCAGTGATATCTCATATTGATACAACACTTTTCCAAATCACTTTTCATCTCTGATCACCTCATCCCTAACCTAAGTGGGAGCTCCCCCCACCCCGGTACTTTACCTGTCACTTTATCCAGATCAGTAATTATCTCCCAATTACATCAGATTCAGTGTTACTGACTCTAGGACCCCTGCCTCTACTGTCCTCTCTGTCTCTTTCTGCTCCCAAAGTCCCAAACACTGCTAGAGGGAGAACAAAGCAGACCAACATAAATTCATGCTGTCCAATTTCAACTTGGCCCTTGCAGCTGCTCAGCAACCCTTTTATTTGTCTCATATGTTCCCTGGCACTCTCCCCACAGAGGCTGTTTCAGACCTTCCTCTTTCTCCTCAAATTATAAACTCCAATCTCCCTCCTTCTACTTCCACAGATTTCATATTAGACACTTTCATCAGATTAACTGTCCCTCCTGCAGCAAATCAGTAATATCTTTCTCCCTTCCAGCCTTGTCCTCTAGCCATCCAGTTTCCTTCCCAGGAAAGCAATCAATGCTCTTGATCTCTTGTTTATCATTCAGAGATATCTTATGACTCTACAAGCTAAAGTACAGAGAAGAGGGAACTTGCATTGGTCGTTAAAGGTAAGTAGAATTTGGATGGGTAGAGAGAAAGGAGATGCTATTCCAAGCAGAGGAAACATCTAGGGCAAAGGCACAGAGGTAGAAATGAATAAGATATATTTAGAAAACAGGGTATAGTAAGAAGAGTAATCCCCTGAGAAATAATCCCAGCTGCTGCCTCAAGAGCTACCTCTCCTTTTCTAGTTCTGACTTCAGCCTGATCATTGCTTCCCTGACTGTCCTGCTCTACATACCAGCAGAGTAGAAATCTGACACTGCATGGCCCCTCACCCATCTTATCTTGCCTGGACCTCCGTTACTATTTATTGAACCATCTGTTTCATTCCTGCTAAAGAGGTCCTAGCTTCTTCCTGAGTCAGTCTCTAGGCCAGACACCCTCCATTTCTTTGGTCACGTAGACGATTTCCCCACACCGCTGAAAATAGGACAACAAATATAGAATATGCATTGTACAGACATTATTGATCTTACCAATATATACAACAGAGATGGAACTGGCAAAACCCAGACTATGAAATTCTACTGAAAAACAATCCAACTTCCTCAACAGAAAGTTGCAAGGAAAAAAGTGACATATAATATATATTCAGTCACAGTGTGTGGATCTTATTTAGATATGATTCAAACCAAAAAAGCTGTAAAATTCTTTTGACGTTTATGAAACTATTGGAAATTTAAATGCTGACTTGATATTTAATGATATTAAGGAAATACTGCTTGTTTATTTTATGTATGCTAATGATATTACAAAAAAAGATTTTAAAAAAGAATCCTTACCTTTTAAAGATAATGAAATATTTAGGTATGGGATGACATCATATCTGTCATCCTTTAAAAAAGAATCCTTACCTTTTAAAGATACATAATGAAATATTTAGGTATGGGATGACATCATATCTGGAATTTGCTGCAAAATATTATGGGACAGAGGAAACAGATGAAACAAGAGTGCCCAAGAGTTGATACTAGTTGAAGCTGAGTGTTTAGTAAGGGATTCATTAGAGTATTCAGTCTGCTTTTGTACATGTTTTATATTCTTCATTAAAATGCTTTTTAAAATGTTACTGAATTATCAAGCATCTGATGAAAGTGTGTGTATTAATCTGAAGGAGTGGAACAGGAGGAGCTGGAATATGAGAAGAGGAGGGTCTGGAACAGCCTCTATGGGGAGAGTGCCAGGGAATGTATGAGACAAATAAAAGGGTTGCTGGGCAGCTGCAAGGGCCAAGTTGAAACTGGACAGCATGAATTTATACTGGCCTGCTTGGTTCTCCCTCTAGCAGTATTCTGGGACTTCGGGAGCAGACAGAGAGGGGACAGTGGAGGCAGGGGTCCCAGAATCAGTAACACTGAATCTGGTGTACCTGAGAGAGAATTACTGATCCAGATGAAGTGACAGGTAAAGTACCTAAGGGTCCCACTTAGGTTAGAGATGAGGTGATCAGAGGTGAAAAGTTGTTTGGGACACTAGTCCCCAACCTTTTTGGCATGAGGGAGTGGTTTCATGGAAGACAATTTTTCCATGGACCAGGGGGTTTGGGGATGGTTTCAGGATTATTCAAACACATTACATTTATTGTGCAGTTTATTTCTATTATTATTACATCAGCTCTACCTCAGATCATTAGACATTAGATCCAGAGGTTGGGGATCCCTAGTTTAGGAAAGCATTATATCAATGTGAGATATTACTAACTAAGAGCCTTGCTGGTTCCCAGAGAGGCTTATCAAAGGGACTCTGTTAGGCTAGAGGGGTGTGGTATCAAGCTCCTCTTCTAAGATTTTAATTGGATTTTAGATATTTGGATATTCTCAGATGGCTTTTGAACAATGACTGAGGTTTTAATCAGTAGCCATGTGACCTCAAGTAAGCTATGTCCTTCTCTGAACTTTGGTTTCCCCCTCTATAAAAACTGGGAATAATAATCCTCAGAGATCAGGTATGACGATTAAGTAAAATAATGTGGGTAGAAGCATCCTACACAGTGGCATTCTACTATATATGATGTTTACTCCCTCAGGAGGTGCATACAATCATACATAATGCTGAAGTTGATGCAATTGTATGGTAAATATGTTATCACTTTATAGACTAGCAAAACCTGACTGTCAAGAAAAATTCTATTTTCTGGGAATTCCCTGGTAGTCCATGCTTAGGAGTCCAGGTTCAATCCCTGGTTGGAGAACTAAGATCCTACAAGTCATGAGGTGTAGCTAAAAGAATCCTATTTTCTTACTGAAACATTATAAAATTGGATATTGGAAATGTGTCCTTCTTCTCCAAGGGAAAAAAAAAAAAGAAACATCTCTACCTTCCCAATAGGCCAAGGTGAAAGCTTTTGGTGAAAAGAAAGAATAGTAGTGGCACTAATAATAGGTACTTACTATATGTCAGATACTGATCTAAATCTGCATTAGCTATTATTATTATAATACAAAGATCTAGACCTCAAAGGAAAGATATGGTCTAGAGAGAAAAATGCATGAGTCATTTGCCTGTGGGTGGTATTTGAAGTCATGGGCATAATTGAGAGTGTCTAGAAGAGAGTTATATATATCAATATATGAAGAGACCTAGATAGCGTATTAAAAAGAAGAGACATCACTTTATGGGCAAAGATTCATATAGTCAAAGTCATGGCTTTTCCAGTAGTCTTATACGATATGAAGTTGGAACATAAAGAAGGCTGAGCGCCAAAGAATTGATTGCTTTCGAACTGTGGTGCTAGAGAAGACTCTTGAGAGTCCCTTGGGCTGCAAGGAGATCATCAGTCAATTCTAAAGGAAATCAACTCTGAATATTCATTGGAAGGACTGATGCTAAAGCTCCAAAACTTTGGCCACCTGAGGCAAAGAGCCAACTCATGGGAAAAGATCCTGATGCTGGAAAAGATTCAAGGCAAAAGGAAAAAGGGGAAGCAGAAGTTGAAAGTTAGATAGCATCACTGACTCAATGGAGGTGAATTTGAACAAACTCCGAGAGATAGCGGAGAATAGAGGAGCCTGGCGTGCTATAGTCCATGGGGTCACAAAGAGTTGGATACAACTTAGCAACTGAACAACAACAACGAAGAGACTGAGCCTAGGACTGAGTCCTGAGGAACTTCATCATTGAATGGCCAATAAGAAGAGGAGAAGCCTATAAAAGAGACTGAAAGAAATGGCCAGAGAAGTAGGAAGACAACCAAGAGGAGTGATGGGTCATAGAAGCCAATGTATGAAATGTACTTCAAGGGAGAAACCATCATTAATGTCAAATTTTGCTTGTGAGTTCAAGTAAGATGGGGACTTAAGTATCCATTGGATTTAGTGACTTGGTGGCCTGGTCAATGGTAACCTTATCACCCCAGATTGAGGGAGTTAGAAGACATATTGAAGTGTGTTGTGAATGGACTAGGAAGAAGGAAATGAAAAAAGACTAGTTATTTTAAGAAGTTTGGTTACAAAGGAGAGAAAGGAATTAATAGTAGCTAGAGAGGAATATCGGAGAAGGCAATGACATCCCACTCCAGTACTCTTGCCTGGAAAATCCCATGGACGGAGGAGCCTGGTGGGCTGCAGTCCATGGGGTCGAGAAGAGTCGGACACGACTGAGCGACTTCACTTTCACTTTTCACTTTCATGCATTGGAGAAGGAAATGGCAACCCACTCCAGTGTGCTTGCCTGGAGAATCCCAGGGATGCAGAGCCTGGTGGGCTGCCGTCTATGGGGTTGCACAGAGTCGGACACGACTGAAGCGACTTAGCAGCAGCAGCAGCAGCAGAGAGGAATATGAAGTCAAGGGAAATTGTTTTTGTAAGACTGGGGAGACTTGCACATGTTTAAATGTCAACGAAAATATCCAAAGAGACAGAAAGGCTGAACAAACAGGGGAGAGAGAGGATAATTAATGGTGTAAGGTTTCCAGAGAGGTGTGAGGGAATACGATACAATGCACAGTGGAAAGAAATGAGAACTATAAAAGGAGGCAGGGAGAGTATTTGTGCTATTATGAATAAATACGTAGATGTGATGGTGGGAAGTAGATGATTAAATGAAACAATACATGCAAAGCACTTAGTATAATGGCTGGCAGGTTAGTTTGTATCAGAAATGGTAGCTATGATTGTTGTTGTAGTGCTGGTTAATAATGTTATACACCTGCTTGAAACTCATATTTTGAGTTTTGGGCTATGTAAAAGGATCTAGTATACTACTTTATTAATGCTGCAAATTCTAAGCTTTATATCAAGTTTATATACAAAGGTTACTTGAAATTTTTGATTCCTCACCTCCATCCTCTCCAGGAATTCTGAGTAGTTGCTGGTCCCCTGATTTTGATAAGATAGAAAAAAGTTGTACATTTAAGATTAGTGTACTTTATACACTCTTCTATATATATTTTACATCTCTAAATTAAAAAAAATACATCCTCTAAAGCCCCTTTTGATGTTTCACCCACAGAAAAATGACATTAAAAGTAAACTTTTGGACTTCCCTGGTGGCTCAGTGGATAAGAATCCATATGCTGATACAGAGGACATGGGTTTGATCCCTGCTTCAGGAAGATTCCACAGGCCGCAGAGCAACTAAGCCTATGCACCACAACTTCTGAGCCCACAAGCCACAACTACTGAAGCCTGTACCCCCTAGAGCCTGTGCTTCACAACAAGAGAAGCCACCACAATGAGAAGCCCAAGCACTGCAATAAAGAGTAGTTCCTGCTGCTGCAACCTAGAGAAAGTCCATTCACCGAAACAAAGACTCAGTGCAACCAAAATAAATAAATAAATAATAAATAATAAATAAATAAATAATAAAGTGTTCCTACTTTAAAAAAAATAGTAAACTTTTGAGCTCATTTTGCATGCTAGGAAGGTGATGCTCAAAATCCTTCAAGATAGGCTTTAGCAGTACATGAACCAAGAACTTCCAGATGTTCAAGCTGGATTAAGAAAAGGCAGAGGAACCAGAGATCAAATTGCCAGCATTTGCTGGATCACAGAGAAAGCAAAAGAATTCCAGAAAAACATCTACTTCTGCTTCATTGACTATGCCAAAGCCTTTGACTGTGTGGATCACAACAAACCATGGAAAATCCTTAGATGGGAATACTAGACCACTTAACCTGTCTCCTGAGAAACTTATACATGGGTCAAGAAGCAACAGTTAGAACTGGACATGGAACAACTGACTGGTTCAAAACTGAGAAAGGAATATGACAAGGCTGTATACTGTCACTCTATTTAACTTACATGCAGAGTACCAAAATGCAGAGTATTTAACTTATATGCAGAGTATTCAAAATGCCGGGTTGGATGAATCACAAGGTGGAATCAAGATTGCTGGGAGATAAGATGATTAGATAGCATCGCAGACTCAATGGACATGAGTTTGAGCAAACTCCGGGAAATAGTGAAGGACAGGGAAGCCTGGTGTGCTACAGTCCATAGGGTCACAAAGAGTCGGACATGACAGCAACTGAACAACAACAAACTTCTGGAATTTCCCTGGTGGCGCAAGTGGATAAGAATTTGCCTGCCAATGCAGGGTTCAATCTCTGCTCCAGGAAGATTCCACATGCCTTAGAGGAACTAAGCCTGTGCACCACAAACACTGAGCCTGAGTTCTACAGCTGCTAATACCACGTGCTGCAACTACTTAAATCCACGTGCCTAGAGCCTGTACAACAACAAAAGAAGCCACCTCAATGAGAAGCCCACATACTGCAACGAAGAGTAGCCTCCTTTGCCACAACTAGAGAAAGCCCATGAACAGCAACAAAGACCCAGTGCAGACAAAAATAAATACAATTATTTTAAAAGAACTTTTTTTTAAAGTAAACTTCTAGACTTCCCTAGTGGTTGAGTGGTTAAGACTCCAAACTTCCACAGCAGGGGGCACAGGTTTGATCCCTGGTTGGATAACTAAGATCCTGCATGCCACCTAGTTAGAAAGGATCTGAAGGGTTCAGTTCAAGGGGAAAACTTTATTTGCACTTGAATGAGAGCAGAGAGCTAAGCCAGAATTATTGAATAGCCTGGAGGTCCAGGAATCCCCTTTATTTCTGCTCAGACTTTTCTGCAAGGTAGAGGAAAGGTAGAGGAAACTTTCCTGATGCATTCTCTAACATCCCCTAATCTTGCCTCAGTTTCCAAATCCTCAGCCATGCTATGCTACAATCCCTCACCTTTGCTGCCCATGTCCATTCTCCCACCCCCATCTTACTCCTAGCTACTAATGAAACCTCATGTTCCTTGAGTCTCAACTGAGATAAAAAGGTGCTATGAAAAATACTTGAGATCACCTGAGGTTTGGTAAGCTTCCTAGTTTGATGTTTCTAAGAATCTGAAATATCAGATTCCTGGCCATGCTGTTGAGGGAGTAAATCTGATTGAAGAGAGACTCCAAAAAAGAGATATCACTCCTCTAATTAAGATCTACATTTAAGGGAATTCCCTGATGGTCCAGTGGTTAGTGCTTTCACTGCCATAGT
>SJXQ01002733.1:20100-30973 GCA_006408695.1 Aepyceros melampus
GTGCAGGAGTTCTGGGTTCAATCCCTGGTCAGGGAACTAAGATCCCACAAGCTGGGAGGTGCAGCAAAAAAAAAAAAAAAAAAAACCAAAACCTACATTTAAAAAGAAAAGGCTGAACTTCCCTGGTGGTACAGTGGATAAAAATCCACCTGCCAATGCAGGGGACACAGGTTTGATCCCTGGTCCCATGCTACGGGGCAACTAAGACTGTGCACCACAATTGAGCCCATGGGCACCTGGGGCCTGTGCTCCACAGCAAGAGAAGCCACCACAAGAAGAAGCTGGTGCACTGCAACAAAGAGTAGCTCCCGCTTGCTGCAGCTAGAGAAATCCTGCATGCAGCAACAAGGACACAGTGTAACCAAATAAATAGAATAAAATTTTTTAAAAAGAAAATGTCTATAATGCCTTTTTAACTCTCTTTTAAAATCATATTCAAAATCCTTGATCTAGAATTTTAGGCTCTTCCCAATCTAGCCACACTTCACTTGACTCTTTTGTTCCCTCATTTAAACCTGCTGAGGGAATTACCTGGTTGTCCAGTGGTTAGGGCACCATGGTTTCACTCTAGGGAGCACAGGTTGGATCCTTGGTCAAGGAACTAAGATCCTGCATACCAAGTGGCCAAAAAAAAAAAAAAATCCTCTGATATGTTAGCAGTGGTTACAAACAGCAAAAGGACTAAGTTTGGAGAGAATCCAAAGAGGAGTTCTTACTTCCTACTCTACACATTTTTGCGTTGTCTTTTACAATGACAATGTATTGCTTTACCCTCTGAGCCACCAGGGAAGCTCTTTGGAATTTATAATAAAACATAAAAAGTCAAATAGAACACCTTCTTACCCAAGCCTGGCTCTCCCTACTCTTCCATAGCTATCCAAATTTCTTATTCTTCAAATTTCCACTCAAAATATATTTCTTAACCCTCACATTTATGGTTAATTGATTTTCAACTAGGGTGCCAGGACAATTCAGTGGGGACAGAATAGTCTTTCCCACAAACAATGCAGGGACAACTGGATAGCTATAGGCAAAAATATAAAGTCGGACCCCTACCTCATACCACAAACAAAAACTTTTAAGAATTACCTGGCAATGCAGGGGACGCAGGTTTGATCCCTAGTGGAGGAAATAAGATCCCACATGGCATGGAACAACTAAACCCATGTGCCACAACTACTGAAGTCTCTGTGCTCTGGAGCCCACGTGCCATAACCAGAGTCTGTGCACTACAATGGAAGATCCCACATAACACAATGAAGATCCCAAGTGCAGCCAAATAAATAAGTATTTTTAAAAAGATGGATCAAAGATCAAAATGAAAGAGCTGAAAATATAAAACTCTTAAAAAACACAGGAATGAATTTTCATGACCGTGTATTAGGCAATGGTTTCTAGGATATGACCTCAAAAGCATAAGCAACCAAAGGAAAGATGGATAAATTAGAATTCCTAAGAATTTACAACTTTTGTGTATCAAAAGACACCAAGGAAGTAGAAAGACAACCTAGGGAATGGAGAAAATACTTATAAATGTTTCTGACAAGAGACTTATCTCTAGAACATATGTTTTAAAAACCTTACTAAAAAGACAAACAATCCTATTAACAAATGGGCAAAGGTTTGGTTTAGACATTTCTCCAAATAAGATACAAAAATGGTCAATAAGCACATGTTAAGATGCTCAGCATCATTAGCCATCGGAAAAAAGCAAATTGAAACCACAATGAGATTCCACTTCACACCTACTAGGATGGCTGTAATTTAAATAAAAGACAAGGAACAAGTGATATCTAGGATATAGAGAACTGGAACCCTCATATGGGAATGTAAAATGGTGCAGCCTCTTTGGAAAACAGTCTGGCAATTCCTCAAAAGGTTAAAAGTTATCATTTGACCCAGAAATTACACTCCAATTATACTTGGTATATATCTAAGAGAAATGAAAACATAGGTCCACATAAAAACTTGAACATGAATGCTCATGGGAGCATTATTACAGGAGCATTACTCACAATAGCCAAAAAGTAGAAACAACCCAAATATACCTCAAGTGATGAAGAGATAAACAAGTGTTATATCCACACAGTGAAATATCATTTGGTCATTAAAGGAACAAAGTACTGATGTCGGATGAGCATCATGTTGGATGAACATGGATGAACCTTGAAAACATTATCCTAAGTGAAAGAAGTCTGTCACAAAAAACCACATATTGTATGAAATATCCAGAATAGGTAAATCCATAGAGGCAGAAAGTAGATCAGTGGTTGTATCAGTTTGGGGGGAAATTGGGAGTGACTGTTAATGGGTATAGGGTTTCTTTTGGGAATGGCAAAAACTTTTAGAATTGATTGTGGTTGGGACTTCCCTGGTGGTCCAGTGGTTAACACTCTGCGCTCTACTACAGGGGCATGGGTTCGATCTCTGGTTGGGGAACTAAGATCCCACATGCTGCAGTGTGGCCAAAAAATAAAAATAAAATTGATTGTGGCTGCACAACTCTGAGTATACTAAAAAAAAAAACACCCTGAATTTTACACTTACACTTGGGTAAATTGTATAGGATGTGTACTACATTTAATTAAAGCTGTAAAAAATGTATTTGTTCCATGGTATTTTCCCTTTCTACTACAGTCCACATTAATCACTCCATTCTCTCAACTCCTATAGCTTTTAAAATTGTACTGCACAATTTAGCACTCAGTTAAACTACTTGATAATGTTTATTGTTATCTCATATAGATTAGCCTTGACTTGTCAACCACACTACAATTTTCCTAACAGGAATGAGTAAGTCTACTGCTTCTCAGATACCTCTAAACCACCTAACATGTAACTGGGCACATAGTAAGTACTCAGTAAATACTTGGTGGTTGTGAAGAATTGATTGCATGTGCTTGTATTCACACATGTGTGTTACACACACACACAGAAGCTGGAGGGAATGAATGCAATCTTAGATAGTGAGGTGAGAGAACGACACTATGTGAAACTGCAGAATACAAGATTTATTTAAGGGAAAAAACAGCATGGTTTGGACACTTTTGTTCTCCCCTCCTTCTGCCTCCTGTTGCTCAGTGACACGCCATGGCCAACCATATCCTGGTCTCTGAAATTCTAAGGGAGTCCTGAGATCCTATCTAGACTTGACTTGTCTGGTGTCACTACTCCCCCATTGCTTCCTCCTCTTCCTCCTCCTCTGTCCAGCTCAAGTCATCATCTGAATCCTCAGACTCTTCCTCATCCATCTCTAACCCAACCTCTGCCTTAGCCTTCTCAGCCAGTGCATCGGGGTGCTCCAGCTGGGCCCAGGATCCTGGGTCAGCCTTGACCAGGGAAATTTCAACCCGAGATGGCATCAAGGAGACAGAGCTCTGCTCCACGTCTATGACCTGAGGAGGAGGGAAAGATAGAGGAACACAGAAGAGAAAATGAGGAAACCAAAGGGATTGGGGTCAGGGCAGGGTTGTGATGAATGACAGGGAGAAAAATAAAAAATGCAAGATGGGGAAAAATATAGGGAAGGAATAAGTAAGGGAGAGAGAGAGAGGAAAGAAAGGGGAGTTGGGGGGAAGGGGAGAAAATAGGGAGAAGAGGGAGAGAGAGAGAGAATATCAAAGCAAATGAAGAGAAAACCTCCACTTTCCCACTACAACTTCGTCCCTCAAGACACCCTCTATTCATTCCAGTCCAGCCCTTCTTTTTACCCCATCTGCCTCCCCCTCTTGTGCCCCTTTCTCTTCACTTACCCCCCAGAGCTTCATCTGTGCTTGGAACACACGGTTACCATCAAAGACAATGTGGACATGAAGCTGAGAGAAAAGAATTACAGGGGTAGGAACAATCGCAGAAGGTCAGAATACATTATTATGACACAGAAGCAGGCCAGTGGTGTATTTTCTACATCCACAGGCCAGTCAGATAACCCTGACCTTACAGCTCTACCAGAGGACTATGGAGCCTACATATTAACTGCGTACAACGACTCAGCCTGTAAGATGATATCATCACCCAATTCACTGGCCTCCCATCCAGCATCAGACATTCCTCACCTCAGTTTGACTGGCCTTCACCCAGTTGAATGCAGGAAGTGGAATCTGGCCATATATAGTCACCACTACTAAGGAATCTGTCTGATGCCAATCATGACGCAAGATGCTGGCAGCTAAAAAGAGGATGTGAAATGTAGATGGTAAGAATGGACTCTTATCCCAAGGGGTGTTCTCATGGTGTATGTGGAGAAGAAACAAGAGAGTGTCAGAAAGATTAACACAACCTCATATTGCAAAACCACTGGGAGCAGAAATCTTATTTGGTCCATGCAAAAGGGAGAAGATAGAGATTGGCCATGAGGTACAAGGAGGAGAAATTATTTGGGAACTGGGTTCTAATCAAGAGTTCATTAAAGTCGGGACTTACCTGCTTCCCCCAATCATGTCTACCAACTCTGCATCCTGGCTGTGCCAGGAATGCCCCAAAATCCAGGGTCTGGATGCCACAACAGCTCCAAGATTTCACCCTGAGGTAGGAATAGAATTCACTTAATCTCCTTTCCCCTCCCCACAAGCACTCCAATCTTAAGGTCAACATTGGGAAAAACCTGTCTCACAGCCCACCCAGTCCCCTCCATCACCCCTCATGGAATTGAGGTGCTCCAGGGTGGTAGGTACATGGAGTAGCATCACTCTCTAGGCCTTGGTATACCTAAGACAGATAACGGAGAATCAGGAAAAGAATCAGATCAGAATGAATAAAAACGTATGCAGCCTCACCTCTATACCCAGCCATCCCTCGGGCATCACATCTCTCAAACACACGCTTGAGTCCTCCACAAACTCTCACTCACAGCATCACATCCTGGGTTCTGGCAGCTGGCCCCAATCCGGATCAGGCTACTGTCAACTCCTGGGCAAAGAAAACAAGTCAGGAATACTATTCATTTCTTCCACCCAACTGCCACTTTCACTAAATTCCAGCCTGTGAAACCTGTCCTACTAAGGACCCACTTACCTGCTCCAGGTTCTTGGTCTAATTCCTTCTGTTCCAGTGCCATTTCCAGGGCTTGGGATATATTTAGCGGAAGCAACTTTGGAAGCAACTCTGACCTAGGGGGTATGGGTGGGGTGATTTAGTCCTGACCCACTAACTGTGACCAACAGTGCCAACCTTCCCCCAACGGTACTGGAATTGAAGAAGTCTGGTGAAAGTAGGGCAGAGTTAGAGAAGATGGATAACACTCCCATTGCCAATTTTCTTCTCTGTGGATATGCCAAATCCTTGAACCCTGGGGAATTCCCCAGGGCTTCTCTTGCCCATCTACTCAGTGGCTCTAAATCCATATTTTTCTATACAACTGCATCATTCCCTTTTTTTCATCTAATTAATAGTAGACTTTCTTCTGTTGCTCATATTATTGCCATAAAATTGATTTATTCTTCTTGGCAACCTCCTGGCTGCCAATACTACTACATTCTTAATATATAAAATATATTTTAAAACTCTCCCAAAAAGAAAAAAATCCAATTCATTCAACAATCACCCTTGTGATATAACTAAGTATTTGTGAGAGGCTATCTACTCTGTTGATTCAAAATACCTACCCCATCACACCCCATACCATCTTAAGAGCAAAGAACATTATTTCTGGACAAATTTCCCCTAAGGAACAAAACATACACCAAGCCCTGACACTTGGGTCTCCTCATATCTCTGGTCTCTAGCTCCCAAACCTCAATGATCCATTAATCACTCCTAGGAAGCTCCATGAATGTATGAAAAACCCAGGGACCTCCTCTTTACTTGGGCCTCTCTCGACGCAAAGTCTCTGCTGACTTTGGAATCACATTCGGAGGTCTTTGCTCCTGAAGTGAACTGCTTGTACCAGGGCCCTCAGGTTGAGGGCCCTCAGGAAGCTTCTCAGCACAGTGTGGTCCCACAGTACAGCCCTAGTATAGATAGGGAAAGAAGATTAGGGATGGAATCCTTCTATTGGGGGCAGAATACCCGAAAGTATAAAGAATTTACCTTGATGTTTAGAAACTCAGAGAAATCTACAGTTCGCTTCCGGCAGCAGGACCAACCCTGGTAACAAAAGACCCAGCTCAGCTTAGATTCCTGGCTGTATTTCTTTTGCAAACTGCTCTTGCTATTCCCCACTTGCCTATTCCTCACCTTAAGTGCATCATGGAAGATTGGACCCCAGGGTGATGGCAACAGGAATCTGTGGATACCAGTAACAAGATCAAAGAAGGAAAGGAATTACTTTTCCAGGTTTATATGCTGACAATCTTTCCGTATGGTATAATATATATATATATATATATATGTCAGTAAAGACTGAAGAACACCCAGACCAATTAAACTAAGGCAGGTACATACTAAACTTCTGTTCCTTTAACAGACTGCATACAGCTGACAACTCCCTTAGCACCCACAGAGCTCCTGGCAAGGTCAGGATTACTCACCAGGAAGGTTGGTTTGGGGGTCAAAATGCTGCCCACAGCCTTTGTTATGGCAGAGTAGAGACATGAAGGCGTTGGTAGAATTACTGAAAGGGTATTTCAAGGAGTCTGGCTGCCGAGTGGGGAACACCTCTTAGTCTGGAGGCTTTTAGCTGCCTGGAAAGGCCAGCTGTTTCTATCTTTAGTTCAGGAGGCGTACACCTCCTAACATGGGCAAGGGAACTTCAGTTGGTCTTCCCAGCCAATAGGAAAGAACTCAGGAACATTTCAGCTCTGAGGCTTAAGAAAAAATTATCAGGCAGGTCAGCTAACCAATTGGTTTGGGGGTCAAAATGCTGCCCACAGCCTTTGTTATGGCAGAGTAGAGACATGAAGGCGTTGGTAGAATTACTGAAAGGGTATTTCAAGGAGTCTGGCTGCCGAGTGGGGAACACCTCTTAGTCTGGAGGCTTTTAGCTGCCTGGAAAGGCCAGCTGTTTCTATCTTTAGTTCAGGAGGCGTACACCTCCTAACATGGGCAAGGGAACTTCAGTTGGTCTTCCCAGCCAATAGGAAAGAACTCAGGAACATTTCAGCTCTGAGGCTTAAGAAAAAATTATCAGGCAGGTCAGCTAACCATTGCGGAGACTTGTTTTAGATTTACCATGCTAATTTCAAGCCTGCTCAGAAAGAAAAAACCAATTTTAAGCCCCCTCCCAGTTTGGTGAAGGTACCCCAATTCCTCCAGCCCATTTTCTTCCTCTTTCAGTGCAGCAGCTTTCCTCCTATCCTCATTACTTCTGTGTACCACCAATAGCACCAGATCTTCAACCACTTTAATCATAGTAGACATCTAACTTTCCCATGTTTGCCTAATGATTAATATTTTAAGCAAAAGGTCATAAAGGATTATTCTTATAGCCTTGCACTCATCTGAGACAGAACTTCCCTTCCTCCCCCCTTTAAGAACAGCACAGAAAATTAAAAGGCTTAAAATGTATTTTAATAAGTTCATGTTGCATTATTTCATTTCTCAGAAAAACTTCAAAGGTATTAGGGACAAATCAAACATGGTACACCAATAAAAAATGCACAGCATAACTACCTAAGATAGGCAAAGCTAAGAGCTACCGTCTGACATTCAGCATACAGCAACCCTGTTCTCAAGATTGTACTAGGCCTATCAAGAAAAGCTGTGAATGGCAACATCACAGACACAAAAGGGCCTCTGGGTTGTCCTTACCCAAGAAAAAGATGGAGGCAAGTTTAACACAAGATTTTTTAAAGATACACTAAATGAAAATCTCTAAGAGAAAATGTCTTCCTTGGGACATGAAAGGGTAATATATGGGACATAACAGAACCGTATGTATGTTGTCTGTGACCTCTGTGGACATGTGCCTGAATTCCCACCTGGGAGTGATTGGAAGAGTGGGGCCAAGGTCATTGGGGGATGTTTGGTTTTTGTGGTATATGTGGCAGGATCTCTGGGGTGAGACAGTGCACTAAGTCGTGTCCAACTCTTGTGGCCCCATGGACTGTAGCCTGCCAGGCTCCTCTGTCCATGGGATTCTCCAGGCAAGAATACTGGAGTGGGTTGCCATTTCCTTCTCCAGGGGATCTTCCCAACCCAGGAATCGAACCCAGGTCTCCATCATTGCAGGCAGATTCTTTACCGACTGGGGTGGGGTGGGGGTATAAGAACAAGAAAGCAAACAGAACAGGGTGGACAAAGAGTGGAATGATTAAGATTAATGGGGGCTCTAACTGGATCCATTTTGCCATGGCTCCCTGGCCCTCACAGGCCCTCAACAATCACATGAGATTTTAGGAATGCACCACACAGAATTGATTAGTGAAAGGATATACCACATAGAACTGATTTGTTAAATATCACCCCTCCCTTACCCTCTGCCTCCAACATACTCCCTAGAGTACTACAGGCAGGGAAGACCTAAACTATTGGGAGGAATCCCTAACATTTTTCCAGAGTAGAATTCGGCTAAGTCCAAAAAGGGTCCTTCTTTTAAGGGTTTTGGGAAACTAGACACTGCAATTTTATTAGTATCGGCGACGTTTGTTTGGAGCAAATTCAGCTCCAGGAGCTGCACGGTTGAATGCAGGAGGGGTTCCACCAATTGCTCCAATTCCTTCCATTGTAGCAGCTTGGCCAAAGCGTTCAGTTGTTGGTGGGGTCTTAAAAAGAAAAGAGAATGACGTTATAATAGAACCTGTGCCCTAGCTTCCCACCCATCCATAGCCCCTCCCCTGGAGGCCATTTCCACTCAACATTCAAGGTTCCTAATGGTAGAAGAGACTAAGCCTGTTTAGAACCATAGTGGATAACCCTAAAAAGGAAGTTGCTGACAGTTCCACCCAACCATCTTTAACTTTTTATCCTGATTCCTACAGGCTAAGTAACATTATATACTAAATTCCTGGGCTGGATAATGTTAGCCAAGTCCTTTTTCCTGAACTAGGTATATGGACAAGGGCAGGCCATCACTCTTCGGCTAATTTAACCCTATTCAAAGTAAACATTTTGACACTACAACTAAACCACCTTAGTACTGCATGAGTCATAAATCTTTTGGACTCACATGTACTTCATATAATGCCTAACCTTTGTTGCCTTCCCTCCAAAAAGGAACCTATTTATCCAGGGTAGCAAAAAATGTCAATCAAGACTAGCTAGTCAGAGGATAAAATATAATTTAAGATTGGGTTTGCACAAGACTCAAAGAGCTTGAGGTTAACATTTTATAGATAATAATGATCCTAAAAACTATTTAACCTGTAGCAAAACTGTAGCAGGCCTAAGGACCATGAAGGCAAAATCCTTCCTCCTATCACCATTTAGCTACTATAAAGCTCTGCAGTTTACCAATCCCAAGGTTCCATCTGGCATCATAGTGGCTGGTCCTGAGGAGCTGGGGTACCAGCTGGCACAGGAGCAGGGGGCATGGCGCCTCTGTTGTTTATGCCCATAGCACCTAAAGCAGAGTAGTGATCAGTAGGGGAGACAGACATTGACATTCTTTATCTATGCCAAAGGAAACAAGCCAAGAGACTTCAAGACATGTTACCCTCCCACCAAAATTTGCTTCCAGAAATGTCAAACCCCTTAAATTTGGACTAGGTAGGAGAAGCTACATAGTTCACCAGAGATGAGACCAAAAAAAAAGAAATCTGTACCATTAATCTCCCAAGCCCTTACCTCCCATAGCCATCTGACCCATCCGTATCTCTTGCTCTCTCTGGAAAACAAAAAAACACTCAAGACAGTCCAAGACAGCACTGTATTCATTCTACAATCCACTAAGGACCATATACTAAAGAACATCTGCAACAGCTCCTTAAACTCACTCACTGTAGTTGTACAATGAATTCAAGTTTAGAGCTACTAGGACACAAGTCAGAGTTTCCTACTAGGAACAAATTGAGAGATGAAAGGAGAGACACATGATTTCTTTCAGGGCTCCAACCTGTACAACAACTGCTGAGGACATCAGAAGACCAGGCAAGGCTGCTACAGGACTGAATCTATCTGATCCTGCAGTCACTGAGATTAAACAGCATACACTAGCCCCAGCTTTTCATCCTAAATTGCCCATGAGGCAAAAAGAGCTCCTCTTCAAACCTTACCTTTCCTTCCTATGACTGCTTCTTTCTAAAAGAAGTGTCACAGAATGGAAAAATTGGTCATAGCCTATTGTGTTTTCTAATCCTAGTGGTGAGTTTGTCATATCATGGGCACATGAGAGATATACCGCATCAGGAAAGGTTCCCTTGAATCCTTCCTGCTGTCGTCGCATCATTTCTTCTTGTTGCCGCCGCATCTCTTCCTCACGGCGCCTGCGCTCCTCCTCCTGCCTGCACAGAGTCACCAAGATATTTAAGCACAGGCATTCCAGAACTTGAACAGATTATCTATCTTAATAGGGGATCAGCCAAGGAGATCCAAGAGCCCACTGAAAATTACCTTAGTTCTCCAGGCAACTGTTAAGTGGGCCCAGCCCTAAAACAACCCAGATATGTCCTTTAGGGGAAAAAGTTCTTTCCCAAAGGGGCCAGCCTCATGAGACCAGTCACTCAGCTGCTTTCCTCTTTAGTGCAATCCCAAGAATTCACAGAACCATGGGCAGTCAAAACATCTACCTAAAGTGAGAACTTGAGAAGCAGCCAGGAGATATTTGCCAACATATTTACAAATGCATGAGGTAGCATAGTGGTTAAGAAGCAGGAGTGAGACATTACCTTTTAGAGTTGTTGGAGAAAAAGGGTTGGAGGAAAAAAAAGTTACCTGAGCTCCAGCTGCTTTCGTTTTTGCACTTCTTGATTGTGCAGCTCTTCCATCCTCCGAAGTTCTTCTTGACGCCTCATCAAATCTAGAAAAACAACAGACTGATTCAGAGTATTCTTCACCCTCC
>SJXQ01002733.1:33384-51468 GCA_006408695.1 Aepyceros melampus
AAGAAAAGTCAGAAGAACTAAATAGCTGAACAATGACCACCTACACAGCCATCAAGAGTCTAAAGTACCATAGCTCAATACCTCAGTGTCTCAAAAAAAACAAAAAAAAAACACACACAAACCCAAAAACCTTGGCAACAAGTATACAAAAAAAAAAGATGGAACTGAAGAATGGATTCATGTGTTTCAGATAATTCTTTGGTTAACCTAACTGCTCTGATGGCCTTGTAATAAATCAATCGGAAATTCTAGAGTTAACATCACTTATATGGTCATCAGTATCACAAGCTATTCTCGTAAGTGTTAAATCTGGACAACAATGACCAGCATAAAACCTACCCTTACAATACAGAAGTCAGAATTATTTTAGTTTCAGCTAGCTATGTACCAGAGCAATCAGAATCACTACACCCTCCAAGAGGCCTCTTTAGAACCACAGACCTTAATGGGACCCTCCCCTCCACATTCTTAAAGAACCTGAGCCCCAGAAAAAATGACTTGCCCATATAGTTTTGAGTTAGTGGTAGATCTGGAATGAAGACTGGTTCTGACCACAACATCCAGTGATCTTACTAGCACATTAATGTTCCTCATTTATGGCGATAGATAAAGCCCAAAAAGGTTTCCCCCACACACTTAAACACATTTCCTAAATCAAATCAGACATCTACACTTAAAAATGGTTATGATAAATGTTATGTGGATTTTAGCAATTAAAATTTTTCTTTCAAAGTAGATAAAAAAATAGATATAAAACTGTCCCTTCAAGGTTTTGAAGACTCTTAAGTGAGATAATACATGCATAAAGGCTTTGGAAATAAATTATATAAATCTTGATCATTACTAAAAGTCTTTTCCCATTTTTTCAGGAAAAAATCTTAACTTACTAAAAGTATTTGTAGGGGACAATAAACAGGGGAAAGGTACAGAAAAAACAAGATTAACTATGACTTGATAGGTATTGAAGCTGGGTAACAAGTATGTGCAGGGTCACTGCACTATTCTCTCCACTTCTATATGCTGAAATTTCCCAATTAAAAAAAGTTCCAAAGGTCATACTTAAGCCCCAGAGTCCTAGGCAAATAAACCTATGTTGTCTTGAAACAAAAACCTATCAGGAAAAATTAAAATAAAATCTGCATTTTGTCCTGTTTTACCAACTATAAACTTTTACAAACATCATCTGAGAATTATTTCTACTGCCTAATTTTCCATAGCCATCATTTCCCAGCTTTACCACCTTTTAGAGCACAAAGCCCACAGCTGCTTACCAAGCGGATAAAGCCAAAGCCCTTGTCCTTATGAATGAAGACTTCGCCTGCCTTCCCATATTTCTCAAACAGTTTCCTCATTTCCTCCTCAGTGATGTCAGGAGGAAGATTGCCCACAAAGAGTCGGCTACGCTGGGTGAAGGTCTTCTCTCCTGGTTTCCTAAAATTCTTCAGGTCAATAGTCAAGCCTTCATCTAAGAGAAGAAACATAGTCACTTAAAAGATTGGGGAGAGATTTACAGTCATATCCTCAAAGAGTTACAACTGCTGCTAGATAAGAAATGTAATTGCTATAAAGAAGTCAACACCATTTCCCAATGGAATCTATTCACTAACCACTTATCAGTAAATTGAACTTAGAATGTGAAAGCAGTATGCAGAGATCTAGGGGGGTGGAGGGAGGGAGGACGGACTCCTCAACAGCTCTACTATGGTCCAGGAGCCAACCTAGACTAACTCAGAGACAGAAAGACAATACAAGAGCTACTGTCAAAGAGAAAACCAAGCAAGTCAAGGAGCTCTATGTCAGAAGTGACTGGATTTTTACATTTAAAACATAATTACAAAAAAAACTGCCTCTTTTCCCAATCCCAAATCAATCTTCATAACCTTAACAGGTCCCATTCTTTCAGGCATGGGGCAATGTAATGAAAAGAAATGAGTTAGGAAAGAGTATTCTTTGTAGGAATTTTTGGAAATAAGGAAGATGAGGTTGTTTGTAGCTTTAGACGCATACAAGAGGTGCTCAAAGTTAGCTGAATGGATGAGAATGTTCTTTAAAGATCTTTTACTCTGATTAAAACTAGGGAGGCAGAGGCCCTAGGCTAAAAGTATAATACTCAGTATCTCCATTAAGTCTTAAAAACCTTCTTTATATTTTCTCTACCTACTAGTCATACAATTACCACAGTAAGAACCAAGCTCTCAGGTAAAACATGCAGCCATCTGTTTAGCAAAATGATGTGCCAATGCAGCGAAGCAACCTGTATTCAATTGCTATCCTACATATCTGCTCCCTTTCAGAGAATCAGCCTTTTTCTATCCTAAGTATTGAGGTAAATATGGAAAAGAACAACAAAGGTATGCCACAAAAGCCCATTCCTTTATAATCCCAAGAGTCAAATCTAAAAATCAAGAAACTATTCCCAAGACAGAACCTATTTCTACTTCATTACCTAGCATGTACTTACTCTGGCTGCTGGCTTGCTGCCCATTTGCAGGCATTGGTGGAGGTGGTGGCTGCTGCTGTTGCTGCTGGTGGTGCTGCTGATGGTGATGTTGATGATGCTTCCTTGGAGTGTGGTTTTGTTTCTCCAAGTTAAAAGTTTTATTGCTCTGCATCTTTGTACCCTAAAAATAAACTGGAATGTCAGACATATTCAGTGCTTAGAACATATTCAGTCACTAATTTCCTGGTGATTTACATGTCAATTAATCACCTATGGTACTATTTCAAACAGGTATGGTGAAGGAGTAAAATTCAACCATCTAAAACCACCAGCACTAGCAGTTATATTGCACACAGAAACTAGACAAGTACTAAATAAGAACAGCTTGCAATAGAATGACTTGAGGAACCTTCCAGTTCAATAACTACATGCATTGAAGTGACTTTCCCAGAATAATCTGCTCCCTAAAAAATGGCCCTATAATAATATTAAAGCACATTTTAAAAATACAATGATTGAAATAGATTCTCATTATCTCAAGGACTAGTAAGTCTTGTTCTTTGGCACCTTGCAGCCCTAGCAAACAGCTGATACTGTGGAAAAGTATGGGCTGTATAGATTTAGACTACTTATATTTGAAACATGCTCCTAACACTTACTAGTAAATTACTTTTGAATCAGTTCCTTAAGTTGTTATAAAAGGGATAATAAAAACATCTACCTCTCAAGGTAGCTATGAAGATGAATAAATATGTGAAAATACTAGTTCTGTACTAGCATATATTGTTATTATTAAATATCATTATTAACCACAATAGAAAGATAAATAACTATCAAAGTAATAAAAGCATCCAATACAAACATATACAATCATAAAATCTTAAATTTTGTCATTTAAAATCAACATAAGGGAGTTCCTTGGTTGCCTAGTGGTTAGGATTCCAAGCCACTATTGTGGCTGGGCTTCAATCCTTGACTGGGGAATAGAGATCCTGTAAGCCAGTCAGCATGGCCAAAAACTTGTAAGATTAAAATGAAAATTCCTCGTATAATCCAGGCTGAATACAAAAGTTGATGGTTTTAAGATGGAAATTTCCTAATGGATCAGCTGAGGACCATCTCCCTTATCCAAGGGCAGTTTTCCAGTAAATTAAAGGACAAAAATCAACCCTGAATCTTTTACCCTAAACATAAGACCCTCCAGTCAGATTTAACTGAAAGAAAGGTGCAGAAAATGATTTTTTCCCTGAAAACTGTATTATTAACATCATATGATTCTCTTAAAATAAATTATATTCCTGAGATTAAAAAAATGTGACAAAGGCTTGGTAGCTGTTGATTCTGGATGAGGAATATACAAGACACTTATGTATATAAAATTTTCTTAACATTGATACATTTTTTATATCATATCCTACCAAAACTGAAAATATCAATGCAGTTAAGTTCTGTATAAAGTTGTTTTATAAGACAACAGGTAACAAGAGGTATCAAGATGTTCATATTTCTTAACTCAGGAATTCTAAGAATTTATTCTAAGAATATAATTCAAGATTTAAAACTACATCCATGAAACAGTCTCTGTAACTGGCTTTCCAGTAACAAAATAATAAAAATGACTTTTTCTTTTTTACTTATTTTTTACATTATTCAACAAATATTCACCAAATGCTTATTTGCTAGACACTATTCTAGGTGCTTAGGATGAATCAATGAACAGTCTTGCCTTGAGCAGTGATAACCTTCCAGTGAGAGAAAATATACATAATAATTAAATTACATAGTACTTAAGAGGTTTAGTGCTAGGAGAAAATAAAAGTTGAATGAAGGGGAAAGTGGACAGGGAGTGGAAGGGAAAGATTTGCAGTTTTAAATAGTTGTGAGTTTAGCCTCACTAGAAATCTGACATTCAAGCCAAAACTTGAATTCTCATTTATATCATTTCATCAGTCTTTTGTTCTTCATTAATAAAGTACAAACTACATCTTTAACATAGAAAACAATAAAACAAAAGCCCAAAGACTGACCACTGAAAAAGTCACTGTTGACATTTTGATATACCATTTCAGTCGCTTATTTACATATTTGTATGTACTCTAAATGGTATACTCCATGTTTCTAAATCTTCTACATTTATTGTTAATGGACTCTGTATTCTGCTGTCAACCAAGCCCTTATAGTGCCAGGACACTTAGGTTATTTATAATAACTAAGTCTTGGGGCACCTCCATGAACAGATATTCCTCCCACAATTTCCGTTTTCACTTCTTAACCTTTAAAAACATATATTGTCATTTCAAAACTGCAACCATAAATGCACTATTTTATATTCACCCTTTTCTCATTCCTAGTGTCAACTTAATTATAATTTTTAATGGTTACATAAAGTCCAATTGGATGTACACTAATTTACTAAACTACTCCCTATGAGACATTTAGGCTGTTTTCAGCTTTTTCCTATAATAATGCTGCAATAAATATCTCCATAGGATAAATTCTTATTAAACGCCTCTGTGACTTTTGCCACATAGTTTATAGTTTAACAACTTTAAATACTGTGAATAAGTGCAACAGTTTCAGACCAAATTTAATACCTTTAAAAAAAAAGAGAGAAAATGTTTTTAAAAATAAGATACAAGAAATTAAAACATAAAAATAGAGCTGGGGATAGTAAGGTGGGCATTAGCATCAGATGTTTTCCCCTATGAGTTACATATTAAACACCCCTGTTCCCCTGATCCCAAAAGCCTATAGCAGAAACTTGAATTATTTTCACAGCCATTTCTCAAACTATTTCTTCTTACCTCTGGCTAGAATCCAGAGAGTCTTTCTCTCTTTTTTTTAATCTCCAGCCTTTAAGAGTCAGTGGCCCCAGCCTCAATACCTTGCATCCCATTCAGGAACCCACAATGTTATATGTTAATAGAAATCCTTACAGAGATCCACTCAAAACTGAAATATCAAAAATTCTATATTTACATCCTAACCACACCTCACCACTCCATTCAAAAAGGCCATTTTATAATTTCTTAGTAGAAATTATCTCTTTGATCATAGGGATGTTTTAAACTATTTAGAATTACATCAATGAAAGTTATTTTTTATTTTAGAAAGTGCAATGTGGTAGTTAAGATATTAATACCAGATATTTACTGATCACTGAATGTCAGGCACTGTGCTAAGACTATATTATCTCATTTAATACTCACAACTATCTTCTGAATAAGAAAACTGATGCACATCCAAGGTCACACAAATGTGATGAAGCATGGAGTAGAACTCAGGTCTGTTGAACTCTAAAGCTCATGCTCATTGCTATGGTACAAACTGAGTAATCGAACTCACCTTAATTTTAGACTTTAGAATTCGAAACACTTACTAAAATGTCACCTAACCCCTGAGTCTTAGTTTCCTCACTTGTAAGATGGGGGTAACATCTATCTCACAGGACTGGTTATTTTGACCAAACCAGATAATGGACATAACAGCTACTTGTTCCTGCTGACAATCACCACCCCTATTTCTACATATGCGGTGCTCCAGACAAATATCATTACATTCTTCTCTTGCTCTTCTAGATTCTAGCAAAAATTATTTTTACAACCAAACTGCCTACCTTTGTGTCGAGGTAATAATGCCAATGTCGAGTATAATGCCAATCTTTACACTCATTCCCTTCAGTTTATTTCCCAGAAGGCATTCAACAGTGAACACAAAATAATACTGTATAAATCACCTAAAACAGTGCCCACAAAGTAGCAAGTATTCAGTAAGCACTTGTCCCTGTAATGTACTTCTGATGATGATCACCAATATAATTTGGAAATATGTGCAAATATCTGGGTAATAAATTCACTGCCCCTAGCCACTGGGGCCTCTGAGAAGGGAATAAATCATAAAGATCAACAGTAAGGATTTATGTCTACTTATTTGCCCCAAAGACTAATGCTGATGGACTTTCTTGAGAGCAAATACATATTGCTGTTAGAAAAACTGGGGCTATTTGCAACACAACTGCACAAATGTTGTTTAAGACCAAACACTACACCACATATCTGAAACCTAAATAAAATGTCCCCTTAATTTTTAGGAAAAGGATCAACTTTTAAGTGGAAACTGTGCGTGGGGGAAATCTGGTAAAAATCTACCAGATGGAGATGACTGCCTGGATGTGGACCAGCCTAAAAGCTGCAGGAGGCACTGCAAAGGTAAGGCCCTTTTCTAAGAATCTCTTAGGACCTTTCATTTAGTAATAAGGAACATGGACAAAGACACAATATAAACCTAGCCAGGATCCCCCTATTAGAGTGGCCAGATGTATCAAATAAAAACACATTACAATTAAATTTGAATTTCAGATTTTGAAAAATAAAATGATCTTTAGTGTCCCATTCCACGTATACTAAAAAATGTTTACGTGAAATTCAAATCTAACGGGGTGTCCTGTATTTTCTCTGACAACCCTATCCCTACCTCAACTTTGAAGATAACAAAGTGCCTCCCAGTCCTCTTTAACCTCGACTTCTGTTAAGAACACAAAGCGGCAGCTTACGACAACAGTTTTTCCAAAGGTAAAATACCCGATAGGAAATCCATAGAATTTTCATTTTTAAAAAAGTGATGTCATAAATAGGTCGAGTAGACAGGCAACAGGACAAAAAAAGTCTTCAGGAATCTGCCTAGGAAAACAGCAAGGGCTGGACTAGCAGATGAATTCCCAGCTCAAGAGTTTTGACAAAGAAGCATCGCTGGGGTAGGGGAGGGGGCCCCCTTTCTCCTCCGGAACTAACGGCCTCACGAGGTCGAGAGGAGGAGCGCCCGACAAAGCGCCTCCTCCTGCAGCCGTGACTTCAGGGCTCTTGGATAATAGACCCCACACCCTCAGGCCCAGGGCGGCTCAACCATTCGGGAACTTACTGACAAGGTTCAGCTTCCAAGATGTGTTGCACAAAAAAACGACACGGGAAGGGAAACGGGAATCAGGTTAAAGCAGAAGGCGAGACCAGCGGAGAGCGATGGGCCCCCGCGGGTGGGATGAGGAGACCGTGTGGCCGCGGAGACAAGGCCTCAAGGGGCCGCAGAACGAACGGCCTACCTTCCTTCAAACCCAGCCTCGCCGTCATCTCTTCCTTCACCGATTGTCGCTAGAAATCCTACTCTTCTCTCGAACAAGAACTAAGTCGACCCCATACTCACCCTCCACCGACTGTTTTCTGCTCACAGTAACGGCGACGCTACACGGCCTTTACCGTCCCGAGAAAAGAGCGCGCGACCGCCGGAAACGAGACGGCGGAGATCGGTGCCTCCCAAGGGGTACAAAGTGGCGTTCCCTATTGGTTATCTGATATGCCAATCAACATTTATCTCCAGAGGTGGAATCGGTTTTCCACCATTTCTTCGACCTTATTGGCTACTGAATGTGAAAGACTGGAGTTCGTGTGAACGACAGATGGGGACAAAGAGCGAGGCTTTGTAGCGAGTGCGCTTGCGCAAGTTGCGTCCGCTAGAGGCGGAAAAGGAAGGGGGGAGGGGGTTAAACGGGTAGGGAGTGGAGGGTCGGAACGAGAGACGTCAACTAAGTAATGGAAAGACCGATAGACCAAGTGATGGGAGGGGCAAAGGAGAGGGGGAAAAAGGGAGAGAGAGAGGAAAGTGGAAAGAGAGGGAAAGAGAATAGGAGATAATGTGCGCGTAGGCGTGCTCTGAGAATTCCTGCACTGCGCCTGTGCAAACGCTGAGTAACAATGTCATTGTATTCAGTGTAGTAGATCTCGCTTTTTTCTACTGAAAAAATGCCCCGCCATGTTTCTTTTTTCACATTTCCTCATTAAGACTTACACTCTGACACTTCTTACTTAATCAGATTTTCTAGTTGCTTCTCCTGCTGCAGGTGGACTCATGAAGCCCAGCTGAAACCGTCATCACTATGGTTATGGTTAAAGAAAGGGATGGAGGAGAGGGGAGATCGATACTTCAGTCTCTGCGTAATTACTCAGAATTGCAACCAGCACTCTTATTTCCATGGTAACCAGGGAACCCAGCAGTCCAAACATCATTATTGTTCTGGTGCTTTACAGAGAGAATCAACAGGTGTCATCATTGCCATGGATACATTTTAGGCCTCCAGATCAGACTGATTTCTGTATTCCAAAGGATGCCAATTTTTCAATAATGCCTAGCTAGCCCTGTGGCTAATCGAGGACTACAACTGCTCAGGTCTTTGTAGTTAACTCCCACTAATCCCAGGGACGGGGGAGCCTGGTGGGCTGCCGTCTCTGGGGTCACACACAGTCGGACACGACTGAAGTGACTTAGCAGCAGCAGCAACTCACACTCAGGGTTTCAGGGTCTTCCCACTGGCGCCACCTTATGTGGGGACACAGTGATCTAAATCTGCATTGTCTAGAACCTTCTGCAATGACAGAAATATTCTATTTCTGCTCTGTTCAATATGGGTGTACCTACTGGCCATATGTGGCCATTGAAAACTTGAAATAGGAGGAGTGTGCATGAGGAACTGAATTATTAATTCCACTTCATTTTAATTAGCTAAAATTCAAGCAGTCACACAAGGCTAGTGGCTACCATATTGGACATATCAATACCAATGATTACCAAACTTTTTGAGAATAAATAATACCTCTATTGGGCTTCCCTGGTGGCGCTAGTGGTAAAGAACCTGCCCGCCAATGCAGGAGACACAAGAGACTGGGCTTCAATCCCTGGGTTGGGAAGAGCCCCTGGAGGAAGGCATGGCAACCCACTCCAGTATTCTTGCCTAGAGAATCCCATGGACAGAAGAGCCTGGTGGGCTATGGTCCACAGGGTTGAAAAACGTCAGACATGACTAAAGGAACTTGGCAGGCAGGCAACACCTCTATAATGAAAAACGAATTAATACCTCTACCCTGGAAAAGACATTTTTCCTGCTTACAGAAAACAAAAACAAATACCCAGGAGTAAAAAGAGAAAAGTCTCTCCTGTTCATCCCAGTGGTTACAATTATGACTGCATTCTTGCATTTCTATTTTCTATATTTATACTGTCCTGGTCAAAGAGAAAAGTTTCTACCTTTTTATACATGAAGGATTAAGCTACATATATTTTTCTGGGCCATGGCTTTCTCATTTTAAAAATACTTTAGCTATCTTTCCATATAAATGCATAAAGATCTATAAGGACTTTTAACATCAAATATTTTACAGACTCTGGCATGATTGTTTTTAGTATATGTTGAGTGAAAAAATTACAAAAACGCTATGGATTCAATAACATTTTAAATGAACTTTTTAATTACCATAGCTGTTTACACCATTGGAAAACCAAATAAAATAACAAAAGAAAACTTGTACTTTTGTGTATCTTCTTAAGGCAATCATAACATAAGCAGAGAAATGTTAATGTAAACAATACTGTAGGCATATATCATGCTAAAGGTAAAGGTCACAAAGAGTCGGACACAACTGAGCGACTGAATTGAACTGAAAAGGTAAAGGTAACACAGCTCTACCTGAGTGGATCAGGAATGGCTTCACAGAAAAGAGCACCTTTGAATCATCTTAACTAAGAGGTTGAAGTCAGAAAGACCAGTGTACAAAGGTTCAGAGACAGAATGACCTATGTTTTAAGTAATTTGTCATGACTGAAGAGAAGTGGGGAGACTGAATGATTGGAAATTAGACTGAAGAGATGGATATAGGCTAAATAATTAAGGGCCTGTGCCATACTTAGAATTTTTTACTTGAATCTGTAGATGATGGAACTCAGTCATGTCTGACTCTTGCAACCCCATGGACTGCAGCCCACCAGGCTCCTCTGTCCATGGGATATTCCAGGCAAGAATACTGGAGTGGGTAGTCATTCCCTTCTCCAGGGGATCTTCCCCACCCAGGGATCAAACCCAGGTCTCCTGCATTGCAGCCAGACTCTTTACTGTCTCAGCCACCAGGGAAGACAAATAATTAAGAGCCTGTGCCATGCTTAGAATTTTTTACTTTAATCTGTAGGTGATGGAGAGATTTAAGGGTTTTGTAAAAATAACATGTCTTTATTCTCATTTTAAAAGTAATAAATGCTTATTGAAGGAAACATTCAAAAATACACATAAATATAAACACCATCCATGGGCTTCCCAGGTGGCACTAGTGGTAAAGAACCTGCCCACCAATGCAGAAGACCTAAGAGACACAGGTTCAATCCCTGGGTCAGAAAGATCCCCTGGAGAAGGAAATAGCAACCCATTTCAGTATTCTTGACTGGAGAATCCCATGGACAGAGGAGCCTGGCAGGCTACAGTCTTATGGGGTCACAAAAAATTGGACACAACTGAAGCGACTAAACACATACACATAAACATCAAAATTCACTATGCAGAAATAGCTGTTGGACTTTTCTGGTGGTACAGTGGATAAGAATCCAATGCAGGGGACATGGGTTCGATCCCTGGTCTGGAAAGATCCCACATGCCACAGAGCAACTAAGCCCATGCACCACAACTTCTGAAACCCACGCACCCTAGAGGCCATATGTGCAACTGAGCCCACCTGCTGCAACTACTGAAGCCCGTGCTCTTAGAGCCTGTGCCAAGAGAGGCCACCGCAATGAGAAGCCAGCACACCAAAACGAAGAGTAGCCCCACTCACTGCAACTAGAGAAAAGCCCACACACAGCAACAAAGATCCAGCACAACCATAAATAAATAATTTTTAAAAAGAAACAACTATTAGCATTTTGGTAGATTTTCTTCCAGGCTATGACAGATACATGCACACACACAGAGAGAGACAGAGACAGAGGGAGACAAAGAGACTGAGAGACAAAGACAAACATTTTTTCCATATATGATAGGTCTGAACTTCAGAAAGATTACTGTAGAAAGATCCCACATGCCACAGAGCAACTAAGCCCATGCACCACAACTTCTGAAACCCACGCACCCTAGAGGCCATATGTGCAACTGAGCCCACCTGCTGCAACTACTGAAGCCCGTGCTCTTAGAGCCTGTGCCAAGAGAGGCCACCGCAATGAGAAGCCAGCACACCAAAACGAAGAGTAGCCCCACTCACTGCAACTAGAGAAAAGCCCACACACAGCAACAAAGATCCAGCACAACCATAAATAAATAATTTTTAAAAAGAAACAACTATTAGCATTTTGGTAGATTTTCTTCCAGGCTATGACAGATACATGCACACACACAGAGAGAGACAGAGACAGAGGGAGACAAAGAGACTGAGAGACAAAGACAAACATTTTTTCCATATATGATAGGTCTGAACTTCAGAAAGATTACTGTATTAATGTACTGAGGTTGCTGTTAAAAAATTACCACAAACTTGGTGACTTAACAGGAATTTATTCTCTCACAGTTCTGGAATCCAGCAGTCTGGAATCAGTATCACTGGGATGAAATCAAGGTGCCAGCAGGGCCAGGATCACTCAGGAAGCTCTAGGAGTGTTTCTTGTCTCATCCAGCTTCTGGTGGCTGCTGGTATTCCTTGGTTTGTGGCTGCATGGCTCCAATTTCTCCCTCCGTGGTCACAGGGCCTTTTCTTCTTCTTTATATGTCAAATCTTCCTCGGCCTCTTTCATATAAGCACACTTGTCATTACATTTAGGGACCACCTGGAATACTCCTCATCTTAAGATCCTTAACTTAATCACATCTGCAAAGTCCTACTTTTTTGCCAAATAAGGTAATATTCACAGGCTCCATGAATCAGGACATGGATATATTTGGGGGGGCATTATTCAGCTACCACAGTCACTCCGGCAACAGTGTGTAGTAAAGATTGGGAGAGACAAGCTAGGAGATCAAACACTGGCTAGAATACAATCATAATTTCAGGTGAAAGATGGGGAAGGACTGAACAAAGTCTTTGTAGGGATAGAGAAGAGGAAACCAAATCTAAATAATTAGAAGTTAGGATCAAGGAGATTAATCAATTAAGAAGGTAAGGAGTAGAAGACTAGAATGATTTGCAGGTTTCTGGTTTGGGTGCCTGATTGTCTGGTTGTGCCACTAACCATGACGGGAAGCAGGGGAAGCAGAGGGAAAGTCAATCAGTGCAGTTTTGGTCAAGGTGAGTTTAAGGTAAGAAGAGCCAACCAACCAACAGAGGAAAAAGGGTCAAAGCAAGGCTCTGATAGGTCCTTTTTTCCTAATTATCATTATCAATCACATAATACTTGAATATTTTCAAGGTGCTGAACATAATAATGGGGCTAGTGGTAAAGAATCTGCCGGCCAATGCAGGAGATGCAGGAGGCACATGTTCGATCCCTGGGTCCGGAAGACCCACCTGGAGGAGGGCATGGCAACCCACTCCAGTATTCTTGCCTGGAGAATCCCATGGATAGAGGAGCCAGGCGGGCTACAGTCCTAGTGGGGTTGCACAGAGTTGGACACACCTGAAGTGACTTAGCACGCACACCAAACATAGTAATTTAGGGTTTTTCAGTACTAAGGATGATCTGTCCTCCACAAATTTCCAAGTAACTAAATAAACAGGTAACATCAATTTTTTTAAAAGGTGGCACTTCCCTGGCAATCCAGAGGTTAAGATTCCACTTCCAATTCAGGGGCCACGGGTTCCATCCCTCAAGAAACTAAGATTCCGCATGCCACGTGGTGCAGCCAAAAAGAGAAAAGTGAATGGTCCAGTGTGCAAGACTCTGTCTTTCTTGTTTTTTAATTGGAGGCTAATTACTTTACAATATTGTGGTGGTTTTTGCCATACATTCACATGAATAAGCCATGGGTGTACATGTGTTCCCCATCCTGACCCTCCCTCCCACCTCCTTCCCCATCCCATCCCTCAGGGTCATCCCAGTGCACCGACCTGAGCACCCTGTCTCATGCATTGAACCTGGACTGGCCATCTATTTCACATATGATAATATACATATTTCAATGCTATTATCTCAAATCATCCCACCCTTGCCTTCCACAGAGTCCAAAAGTCTGTTCTTTATATCTGTGTCTCTTTTGCTATCTCGCATATAGGGTCATCGTTACCACCTTTCTAAATTCCAATATATATGCATTAATATACTGTATTGGTGTTTTTCTTTCTGAATTAGTTTGCTCTGTATAATTGGCTCCAGTTTCATCTACCTCATTAGAACTGATTCAAATGAGTTCTTTTTAATAGCTGAGTAATATTCCATTGTGTATATGTACCACAGCTTTCTTATCCATTCGTTTGCCAATGGACATCTAGGTTGCTTCCATGTCCTGGCTATTGTAAACAGTGCTGCGATGAATATTGGGGTACATGTGTCTCTTTCAATTCTGGTTTCCTCAGTGTGTATGCCCTGCAGTGGGATTGCTGGGTTGTATGGCAGTTCTATTTCCAGGTTTTTAAGGAATCTCCACACTGTTCTCCATAGTGGCTGTACTAGTTTGCATTCCACCAACAGTGTAAAAGGGTTCCTTTTTCCAAGAATCAATATAGTGAAATGAGTATACTACCAAAAGCAATCTATAGATTCAATGCAATCCCTATCAGGCTACCAACAGTATTTTTCACAGAACTAGAACAAATAATTTCACAATTTGTATGGAAATACAAAAAAACCTCAAATAGCCAAAGCAATCTTGAGAAAGAAGAATGGAACTGGAGGAATCAACTTGTCTGACTTCAGGCTATACTACAAAGCAATAGTCATCAAGAGAGTATGGTACTGGCACAAAGACAGAAATATAGATCAATGGAATAAAATAGAAAGCCCAGAGATAAATCCATGCATCTATGGACAACTTATGGAGGCAAGAATATACAATGGAGAAAAGACAATCTCTTTAACAAGTGGTGCTGGGAAAACTGGTCAACCACTTGTAAAAGAATGAAACTAGAACACTTTCTAACACCATACACAAAAATAAACTCAAAATGGATTAAAGATCTAAATGTAAGACCAGAAACTATAAAACTCCTAGAGGAGAACAGAGGCAAAACACTCTCTGACGTAAATCATAGCAGGATCCTCTGTGACTCACTTCCCAGAGTAATGAAAATAAAAGCAAAAATAAATAAATGGGACCTAATTAAACTTAAAAGTTTTTGCACAACAAAGGAAACTATAAGCAAGGTGAAAGGGCAGCCTTCAGAATGGGAGAAAATAATAGTAAATGAAGCAACTGACAAAGAATTAATCTCAAAAATATACAAGCAACTCCTGCAGCTCAATTCCAGAAAAATAAGCGACCCAATCAAAAAATGGGCCAAAGAACTAAACAGACATTTCTCCAAAGAAGACATACAGATGGCTAACAAACACACAAAAAGATGCTCAGCATCACTCATAATCAGAGAAATGCAAATCAAAACCACAATGAGGTACCACCTCAGGCTGGTCAGAATGGCTGCTATCAAAAAGTCTACAAGACTCTGTCTTAAGAACTATAAGTGGACGCCACCTGTATTCAACATTGTACTAGAGGTTCTAGCCAGGATAATTTGCAAGAAATAAAAGGTATACAAAATGGAAAGGAAAAAGTAAAACTTTCTCTACTTGGAGATGACATGATCTTATACACAGAGAATCCTATGGAATCCACTAAAAAATGATTAGGATAATAAACAAGTTCAGCAGGGTTGCAGGATACAAGATCAATATACAAATGTCAAATGTATTTCTATACACTTGCAATGAACAATTTGAAAATGAAAATAAGAAACAATCCTATTTGCAATAATATGAAAAAGAATAAAATGCTTAGAACAAAGTTAACAAAAGAAGTGCAAAATTTATACTTTGAAAGCTACAAAACATTGTTGAAAGAAATTAAAGAAGATCTAAATAAATGGACTTCAATTAATCAGATAACAAGAGTTAGCAAGGATGTAGAGAAACTGGAACTCTGCTGGTGAGAATATAAAATAGTTCAGCTACTTGGAAGATAGTTTGGCAGTTCCTCAAACAATTAACCATAAAGTTACCATATGATCCAGAAATGGCACTCTACCTGAGAGAACTGAAAACATTTATTCACATAAAATCTGGTAAACATGAATGTTTATAGCAGCATTATTAATAATAGCCAAAAGGTACATCAACTGATGAACAGGTAAACAAATGTGATATAGCCATCCAATAGAATATTATTCAGTCATAAAAAAGTAATGAAGTTCTGATACATGCTACAACATGCATGAATCTTGAAAACATTATGCTAAGTGAAAAAAGCCAGTCACAAAAGCCCACATATTTATATGATTCCATTTACATGAAATGTTCAGAATAGGGGAGTCTATGGAGAAAAAAAGTAGAATAGTGTTTGGAAAAGGCTTTGGGAGATGGAGAGGTAGGGAAAGATAGCTAAAGGATACAAGATTTCTTTTTAAAATGATGAAAATGTAAAAGTGACTGATTATTAATGGTTGCACATATCCCTGAATATACTAAAATCCATTAAGTTGTACACTTTAAATGGCCAAATTGTATAGTATATAAATTCCATCTCAATAAAGCTCTTATTTAAAAAAAAAAGAAGTATAAGTTGGACCCAAAGAAATAATATTAACCTAAGTTGCTTTCTCAAGGGACAGCACCATAGCAGAAAGTCCTGTAGAGATCTTGGGACCCATACAGACCTGAGAGTGTGTGTCTCATAAAGTCAGCTGACCCTCCGTGGAGTAAATTAGGATATGTTGCTTCCCAACCTGGGAGAGATGTTTGGACAGGTCAGAGTGAATGTTAAAGAGCAGAGTGTAGGACTTCCCTGATGATCCAGTGGTTAAGAATCTGCCTGTCAATACAGGGGACAGGGGTTTGATCCTTAAGCCTTCAAGCCCCAGAGGCCATGCTCTGCAACAAGAGAAGTCACTGCAAAGAGAAGTCCACACACCACGACTAGAGAGTGTCCCGCACTCGGTGCAACTAGAGAAAGCCTGCTCGTAGCAATGAAGACCCAGACAGCCACATATAAAATAAATAAATTAATTAATATTAAAAAAGAGTGTAGTCAAATTTACACTAAGTCAGACTGCCACCATTAGACTTTCTGATTAGGAGGAATAGGTGCCCTTTTGCTACATTTCTCTCCTTCTTTTTCTCAAATCTTCAAATAATTTTATTCTGTGTTTTAAAATTTCTTAACAATACAAAAAGAATTTTGCTCTCAATAGAATATTTTTTTCTTAATTTTCACTGAAGCAATGTTATTGACTCTGCTTACTTTTTAAAATTGAAGTATAGTTGATTTACAATTTGTGTTGATTTCTCCTTACAGCAAAGTGATTCAGTTATAGATAAATATACACTTTTTTATATTCTTTTCCATGATGGTTTATTACAGGATATTGAATATAGTTCTCTATGCTATACAGTATGTATGACCTTGTTGTTTATCCTAAGTATGTATAACAGTTTGTACCTGCTAACCCCACTCCATCTCTTCTACAGCTCTCTCCCTTTGGCAACCACAAGTCTGTTCTTTATGTCTATGAGTTTGCTTCTGTTTCATACATAGGTTCATTTGCATCATATTTTAGATTCAATAAGTGGTATCACATGGTATTTGCCTTTCTCTAACTTACTTCACTTAGTATGATAATCTTTAGGTCCATCCATGGTGCTACAAAAGGCATTACTTCATGCTTTTTTATGGCTGAGTAGTATTCTTGTTTTTAAAGATGCAGATTCCTTATCTTTGACTGTCTGCCTTTTCTCCCCTCTTGTTTCACTCTTATTTCTTTCCTCATTAACCTTATACTATAGAAATGTTACTGCAATTTGAGTTCACTGAGGCTTTCCCCCTTTCTCTGTAACTCATTTGTCCAGCAATTCATCCAATAAACATACCAGGGACTATGCTAGAGGCTGGAGATAGAGATGAGTAAGAACTGGCCCCTATTGTTGAGGAGCTCACAGTCTAGCATTTCCCCATTGTCTCCCTAAATGCATATTTCCTTTTCTTCATTCCAGGGTACTTTGTTATGTGTGTGTGTGCACACGCTTAGTCGCTCTGTCATATCTGACTCTTTGCGACTCCATGGATTGTAGCCCACCAGGCTTCTCTGTCCATGGGATTCTCCAGGAAAGAATACTGCAGTGGGTTGCTATTTCCTTCTCCAGGGGATCTTCCTGACCCAGGAACTGAACTCTGGTTACTTCCCTGGTAGCTCAGGCGGTAAAGAGTCTGTCTACAATGCAGGAAGCCCATGTTCGATCCCTGGGTTGGGAAGATCCCCTGGAGAAGGAAATGGCAATCCACTCCAGTACTATTGCCTGGAAAATCCCACGGACAGAGGAGCCTGGTAGGCTACAGTCCATGGGGTCGCAAAGAGTGGGACACGACTAAGCGACTTCACTTTCACTTTCACTCCTGCATTGCAGGCAGATTCTTTGCCGTCTGCACCACCAGGGAAGCTCAAGGGTACTTTAGAATGGTATAGAACATTACGTAAAAATCCATGTTTCCAGAGTCGGTTCTAAAGAGTGAACATCACTCTAGTGCTCGCTTTGGCAGCACATATACTAAAACTGGAACGATACAGAGAAGATTAGCATGGCCCCTGAGCAAGGTTGACACATAAATTCATGAAGCATTCCATATTTTTCAAATAAGTAATCTCAAAAATATACAAGCAGCTCCTGCAGCTCAATTCCAGAAAAATAAACGACCCAATCAAAAAATG
>SJXQ01002734.1:0-23633 GCA_006408695.1 Aepyceros melampus
TGGACCTAACAGAAGCAGAAGATATTAAGAAGAGGTGGCAAGAATACACAGAAGAACTGTACAAAAAAGATCTTCATGACCCAGATAATCATGATGGTGTGATCACTAATCTAGAGCCAGACATCCTGGAATGTGAAGTCAAGTGGGCCCTAGAAAGCATCACTACGAACAAAGCTAGTGGAGGTGATGGAATTCCAGTTGAGCTATTTCAAGTCCTGAAAGATGATGCTGTGAAAGTGCTGCACTCAATATGTCAGCAAATCTGGAAAACTCAGCAGTGGCCACAGGACTGGAAAAGGTCAGTTTTCATTCCAATCCCGAAGAAAGGCAATGCCAAAGAATGCTCAAATTACCGCACAATTGCACTCATCTCACATGCTAGTCATGTTAGTACGTTTAATTTATATTGTAATAAAAAATAATTTTTAAAGACAGTGGGGGAAAGATTAATATATTAGAATTATTTTTTAACACTGGTTGAACTTTAGATATTGCTAAATGATACAGGGTAAAACGTTCAGAAAATCTGTCTTAAATTTCCCTCCATCTCCCTCTCCTAACCTTCTGTTTTCATTGTTAGCTTTATTTTGTCATCAAAGAATGCTCAAATTACCGCACAATTGCACTCATCTCACATGCTAGTCATGTTAGTACGTTTAATTTATATTGTAATAAAAAATAATTTTTAAAGACAGTAGGGGAAAGATTAATATATTAGAATTATTTTTTAACACTGGTTGAACTTTAGATATCGCTAAATGATGCAGGGTAAAACGTTCAGAAAATCTAAGGTCTTAAATTTCCCTCCATCTCCCTCTCCTAACCTTCTGTTTTCATTGTTAGCTTTATTTTGTCATCTTATAACATTTACATTCTGTTCAATAATCACAGCCTTATGGTCGTTCTATTCTTTGCTCTGGTTTGTATCAGTCACATCTCACCACCGATTTATTTTCCTTCAACGTTTTTGCTCCTGAATTCATCAAAGCATGAGACTATTCTTTAATACCTGAAATAAAAAAGACAAACCTGAAACGATTGCTGTATTAAGGTCTCTCCAGCAGACCAGAATACTGACCTCACTCATCTAGGGGGTGGGGGAAGGTAGATGACATCACTGAATGGACAGTTGTTGCCTGGTTGGCGCTCAGAGACTTGTTTATAGGAGCGAGTCCTTCTATGCTTGGCCATCCTTCCCAGGGGAGACCGTAGCACTCACCCAGTGGTGGGTGTGTAAAAGTCTGTTCACTGAATTTCAGCGCTATTGGTCCATTGATGGCTTTAAAACCAGGAATGTATCTCAATCTCTTCACAGTATAATGGCTCCATTTTCATGGCATTTTATCATCTCATTTTTGAGTTCTCTTTTCCTTTGGGTATTTTTTTCCTTCTAGACGGAGCTGTTCATCTATCTTTATATGCTCTGTTTGGCTCATTCCTCTTCTTTCCTGTAGTATTTTATACATTTACCATGTCATTTCTTTTCATCTTTTTCATGCTTAACATGGGCAACTTCATCCAGATGTTCTACATCAAACAAACACACCTTGCAAAACAATCATGTGTTTTGTTCGGCCCACTTGGTACTTTCTACAAAATGCAAATCTATTACTGGAATTTAAAAACTAGGAGATTCCACATAAAACTCCACAATTTAAGCTTCTCTTTTAAAAAAAATTGTAAGATATGACAACACAGGACTTACATTCTCAGCAACAATCAGCTAGAGAATTTTTACTCTGGCAGTTCTTAATCTTTCAGTTCAGTTCAGTTCAGTTCAGTCGCTCAGTCGTGTTCGACTCTGCGACCCCATGAATCGCAGCACACCAGGCCTCCCTGTCCATCACCAACTCCCGGAGTTCACTCAGACTCACGTCCATTGAGTCCATGACGCCATCCAGCCATCTCATCCTCGGTCGTCCCTTTCTCCTTCTGCCCCCGATCCCTCCCAGCATCAGAGTCTTTTCCAATGAGTCAACTCTTCGCATAAGGTGGCCAAAGTACTGGAGCTTCAGTTTTAGCATCATTCCTTCCAAAGAAATCCCAGGGTTGATCTCCTTCAGAATGGACTGGTTGGATCTCCTTGCAGTCCAAGGGACTCTCAAGAGTCTTCTCCAACACCACAGTTCAAAAGCATCAATTCTTCAGTGCTCAGCTTTCTTCACAGTCCAACTCTCACATCCATACATGACTACTGGAAAAACCATAGCCCTGACTAGATGGACTTTTGTTGGCAAAGTAATGTCTCTGCTTTTTAATATGCTATCTAGGTTGGTCATAACTTTTCTTCCAAGGAGTAAGCGCCTTTTAATTTCATGGCTGCAGTCACCATCTGCAGTGATTTTGGAGCCCAAAAAAACAAAGTCTGACACTGTTTCTACTGTTTCCCCATCTATTTCCCATGAAGTGATGGGGCCAGATGCCATGATCTTCGTTTTCTGAATGTTGAGCTTTAAGCCAACTTTTTCACTCTCCTCTTTCACTTTCATCAAGAGGCTTTTTAGTTCCTCTTCACTTTCTGCCATAAGGGTGGTGTCATCTGCATATCTGAGATTATTGATATTTCTCCCAGCAATCTTGATTCCAGCTTGTGTTTCTTCCAGTCCAGCATTTCTCATGATGTACTCTGCATATAAGTTAAATAAGCAGGGTGACAATATACAGCCTTGACGTACTCCTTTTCCTATTTGGAACCAGTCTGTTGTTCCATGTCCAGTTCTAACTGTTGCTTCCTGACCTGCATACAGATTTCTCAAGAGGCAGGTCAGGTGGTCTGGTATTCCCATCTCTTTCAGAATTTTCCACAGTTTACTGTGATCCACACAGTCAAAGGCTTTGGCATAGTCAATAAAGCAGAAATAGATGTTTTTCTGGAACTCTCTTGCTTTTTCCATGATCCAGCGGATGTTGGCAATTTGATCTCTGGTTCCTCTGCCTTTTCTAAAACCAGCTTGAACATCAGGGAGTTCACGGTTCACATATTGCTGAAGTCTGGCTTGGAGAATTTTGAGCATTACTTTACTAGCATGTGAGATGAGTGCAATTGTTCGGTAGTTTGAGCATTCTTTGGCATTGCCTTTCTTTGGAATTGGGATGAAAACTGACCTTTTCCAGTCCTGTGGCCACTGCTGAGTTTTCCAGATTTGCTGGCAAATTGAGTGCAGCACTTTCACAGCATCATCTTTCAGGATTTGAAACAGCTCAACTGGAATTCCATCACCTCCACTAGCTTTGTTTGTAGTGATGCTTTCTAAGTCCCACTTGACTTCACATTCCAAGATGTCTGGCTCTAGATTAGTCAACACATCATCATGATTGTCTGGGTCATGAAGATCTTTTTTGTGAACATAAGGACCATCTGGGAAGCTTATTAAAACAGTTTTTCCTGGGCTCCATCCACAGAGTTTGTTTATAAGAGATTTGCATTTCTAACCAGTCCCTGAGTGATGCTGATATTGGCTGGGGCCCACATTTTAAGAACCATCGCTTGAGATGAAGTTTTACTCTCTAGTTCCCACGGACCACACCACCCGCTATGGTCTCACACCTAACCAGCATCACTTACTTATAGCACGTATCTGGCCCCTACAGGCAATTAGATTTATAGTACCTGTAGTCTATTTGATCTGAACTTTTCTTGAAAATCTGAGACCTGGTCATCCACAGTCTAAACTGCTGCTGTTGTTCACTCACAAAGTCGTGTCTGACTCTTTGTGACCCCATGAGCTGCAGCATGCCAAGCTTCCCTGACCTTCTCTATCTCCTGGAGTTTGCTTGAACTCATGTCCATTGAGTCAGTGATGGCATCCAACGATCTTACCCTCTGTTGTCCCCTTCTCCTGCCTTCAATCTTTCCCAGCATCAGGATCTTTTTCAATGTGTCAACTCTTACCAGTCAGGTGGCCAAAGTATTGGAATTTCAGCATCAGTTCTTCCAATGAATATTCAGGGTTTATTTCATTTAAGTTTGACTGGTTGGATCCCCTTGCAGTCCAAGAGATTCTCAAGAGTCTTCTCCAACACCACAGTTCAAAAGCATAGATTCTTTGGCACTCAGCCTTCTTTATGGTCCAACTCTTATATCCGTACATAACTACTGGAAAAACCATAGTTTTGACTAGACGGACTTTGGTTGGTAAAGTGATGTCTCTGCTTTATAATACGCTGTCTAGGTGTGTCATAGCTTTAAAGCTGCATAATGTCCATTATCCAATTTTAACAGCCTAAAGGCACACACAGCTCTTAATAAAACAGAATCTTATTTCCATGGATGGGTACCTGCAGGGAACACTCACCAGGATCTGACAGGGTCACTAGGAAACAGCCTCTCTGTTGATTTTCTTGCCTCTGCTGAGGTCACAAGAACTCGTAATACTCTTAACTTTTACTTTAGGCTGCCTAGTCACTCTCCAGGGCCCTTTCCCCCTTTTATTGGTAGATGGTAGTGAGAATTCTCAGGATTTTGTCACCAGCCTCCTTTCCTTGAAGCACCCTCCGCTGGAAGTTTGGGTAGATTGGACTTCTCGGCTCGACACCAGAATCTTCTATTTATTTTCTTGTCCACCACATTTTAAAGTTTTAAAGCCTGTCACTAGAATTTGTACCTCTTCCTCAGCTTGCTTGCTGCTACTGGAGCATTTTCGCTGGGTTTTGACACTTTTTGTGAGGTCTTCAGTAAAGAAGATTTTGTGGCCCAGCTTCCTGAAACACCTTTATGGGGAAGTCCAGCTCTGGGTAACTGTATGGACCTATTTTAAAAGGTCAGCCACTGTGTAAATCTGTGTCTCGTCGGCAGAGAGTCTAAAGAAATCAGTCTAGGGTGAGCACTGGGTGTTAGTATCTTTAAACGCTCCGGGGTTACTCTAATGTGCAGCAGAAGTTAAGAACCACTGCTATAGCTCAGTGCTTTTCAAATTTTAAAGTGTGTACTAATTACTGAGGGTCTCCTTAAAATCCAGAGCCTGAATCAGAAGGTCCAGGATGTCACTGCAGAGTCTGCACTACTAGTGAGTTCTGTGTTGCTGCTGGTGCAGGTCCTTGGACCACTCTTTGTAGCAGGCTTCTGCAATTATTTTAGCCAATAATCTTGCCTGGACACTCTTGGTCTCTCATGTCCTCAGACACACAGTGGCCTCATCCATCCTCCTGGTGTGCAGACACCCTGCCTGAAGCAACATACAGTCATGTATACAGACTGTTCCTTTTGGAAAGTGTTCCAGACTTGGGTGACAGTGAGTTCTAATTACAGAGACTGTACATGCTCAAATACTTAAGGTTTGAAGAAGGACATATAAGAAACAGTTAGAGGTATCCTCTTAAATCCTACCTCAGAGCAGGCTTAAGCTGTTTTTACCCAGGTTCTTGGCATCTGTCACGCCTTCTCCCAAGCAAATACAGGGCCACACAAGTAGACGCAGCATTGAGAGGCACCGGGGTAAAGTAGAGCCAGACAGGAGCGGTGAGCAACGGTGCCATCATCTCCAGAGACGACGGAGTTGAGGCTGCTGATCGCACTTTATGAACTGTGAAAGACAAGGAGACAAAAACAGGGATTCCGAGGATGTTCCTGGTAGAGCAGAGAGTGAATGAAAAACCTGGGCTAGGAGCCAAACTGTGTTAGCGCAACTCCACCACAAGATGGCGGCATTGGCTCAGGGAACATACGGTGTCAGTAACGGTGCAATAGGAATTTTGTTCAGCCCTACTTTAGGGAACAATCCTTAGACAGGTGGGTTGAAAATGATAGGAGTAAAAAATAAATAAATAAATAAATAACAGAGCTGTTAGATGCTGCTTTTCATCTGGCCAGGAATCTCTGCATCCAGAACAATCTAGCAATGTCTAAGAAAGAAAGTGAAAGTAAAGTCGCTCAGTCAGGTCCAACTCTGTGACCCCATGGACTGTAGCCCACCAGGCTCCTCCATCCATGAGATTCTCCAGGCAAGAGTACTGGAATGGGTTACCATTTCCTTCTCCAGGGATCGAACGTGGGTCTCACACATTGTAGGCAGACGCTTTACCATCTGAGCCACCAGGGAAATCCTAAGAAGCAATGTCTAAAGGGCACCCCTAAGATCATGGCATCTGGTCCAATCACTTCATGGCAAATAGATGGGGAAAAACCCTGAATGTTTATTGGAAGGACTGAAGCTGAAGCTCCAATACTTTGGCCACCTGATGGAAGAGTTGACTCATTGGAAAAGACTCTGATGCTGGGAAAGATAAAGGGCAGGAGGAGTAGGGAGCAACAGAGGACGAGATGGTTGGAAGGCATCACCAACTCAACAGACATGAGTTTAAGCAAACTCCAGGAGATGGTGAAGGACAGGGAAGCCTGGTGTGCTGCAGTCCATGGGGTCACAAAGAGTCAGACATGACTGAGCGACTGAACAACAGCAACAAGGGGCAGCCAGGTCACTCTTTTATATGAAAGGAAGATCCTCAGGCAGTTGTGCGCCCTCTGGATGAGGGACAATGAAATCTTTTTCCACAAACAGTAGTAGAATCCTTTTACAAAGTGAAAAAATAAAAACCTCTTCCTTTTTACATTGTTAAACTCTCTTTCAAAGTTATTATGTATTGAGGGCTTGTGTAAATGGAAATGTGTTTAGTGCTTTAAGTACTGCTGCTGCTGTTAAGTCTCTTTGGTCGTGTCTATGGTGAAGGACAGGGAAGCCTGGTGTGCTGCAGTCCATGGGGTCACAAAGAGTCAGACATGACTGAGCGACTGAACAACAGCAACAAGGGGCAGCCAGGTCACTCTTTTATATGAAAGGAAGATCCTCAGGCAGTTGTGCGCCCTCTGGATGAGGGACAATGAAATCTTTTTCCACAAACAGTAGTAGAATCCTTTTACAAAGTGAAAAAATAAAAACCTCTTCCTTTTTACATTGTTAAACTCTCTTTCAAAGTTATTATGTATTGAGGGCTTGTGTAAATGGAAATGTGTTTAGTGCTTTAAGTACTGCTGCTGCTGTTAAGTCTCTTTGGTCGTGTCTGACTCTGTGTGACCCCATAGACGGCAGCCCACCAGGCTCTCCCATCCCTGGGATTCTCCAGGCAAGAACACTGGAGTGAGTTGCCATTTCCTTCTCCAATGCATGAAAGTGAAGTTGCTCAGTCATGTCTGACTCTTAGTGTCACTTTTCACTTATTTTGTAGCAATTCTATGGTCTTATTACTATTATCCCCATTTTACAGGCAGGAAAACTGAGGGCTGAAGCTATTAAAGAAGCTTGTCCAAATGATGAAGCCAGGACTTGTACTAAGTTTGATCTGTCTCCAAATCCTATGAACTTAATCACTGTGCTATATTAATTTTCCAATCAATATTCATTCACATGAATGAATGTCCACACAATGGTCTTTCTTAGTGTGGTGTTCTTGACTTGCAGCAAAAAACATCGTTCATGATACATTGATGGGTGAAGAATAGGTACACCAGGCGCCGATAATAGGAGCACCTTACCTGTTCTTGAGCAGTAAAAATTCCCTGACACATCTTTATCTCTATTTCTCCTTCCAAGTACTGCCTTCTAGCATGAAATGTCCTCAGCTGCCTCTGTCGCCTGCAAACTCAGCCTCCTCACAGCTACCTAGGACTGACCTACAATCAGCAACTGAGTTCCCTGTGCCTCCTTTCCAGGCTTGTTTCTCCTCACCAACTCCCAAATCAATTTATTTTCCTTCAGTAAACTAACCTGTGAAATGGAAAGCAAGCTCATTGCAGTAATCCTCACTAAAGTGTATATGACTGATAGTCATTGTGGTATGTTATCTAAACAAGAAGTGTTTGGCCTTAAGTCTAAAAGAATGTTCAGAGATGGTATTTTCATATCACAACACTTTGCCTACTCAAGCAGACAGACTCTGAGAAAACAAAAGGCAGGGTGAAAGGATAAGATCAGTGGTTAAAAAGAGTCAATTAGTAATTATGAAATTACATACACACTTGGTGCTGAATATTCTATGATAATGAGAAAAGCTAAGAAGAAAGCTCTCTCCTAGGTTAGCTTTATGATCTGAATATGATATGGTCCTCGTCTTTTATTTTCCAAAGTGGAAAAGGATAGACTACTTAAAAAGCAAAGAGATCTGAGAAAATCACTGGCCATTTTAAGAGTGGAAAAAACCATCCCAGGGTGACCAAATAGCCTTGGTTTTCTTTCAGTTCAGTTATTTCAGTTCAGTCGCTCAGTCGCGTCCGACTCTGCGACCCCATGAATCGCAGCACACCAGGCCTCCCTGTCCATCACCAACTCCCGGAGTCCACTCAGACTCACGTCCATCGAGTCCGTGATGCCATCCAGCCATCTCATCCTCAGTCGTCCCCTTCTCCTCCTGCCCCCAATCCCTCCCAGCATCAGGGTCTTTTCCAATGAGTCAGCTCTTCTCATAAGGTGGCCAAAGTACTGGAGCTTCAGCTTCAGCATCATTCCTTCCAAAGAAATCCCAGGGTTGATCTAATCAAAGAACTTCCCTGGCAGTCTAGCAGTTGGGACTTTGCCTTCTAAAGCAAGAGATGCAAGATAAATTCCTGGTTGGGGACCTAAGGCCCCCAAGAAGTGTGGCCAAAATACCAAAACATAAACAACAGAAGCAATATTGTAAGAAATTCAATAAAGATTTTGAAAATGGTCCACGTCAAAAAAAATTTTTTTCATCTAGCTAATGCATGTGAAATGAATGACAGAACTGGAAAACCTTTGTTTTTCAACCCCTAATGAAATAACTAAGAGAAGCTAGAGGCAAAGGAGAAAAGGAAAGATATCCCCACTTGAATGCAGAGTTCCAAAGAATAGCAAGGGGAGATTAAAAAAAAAAAAGCCTTCCTCAGTGATCAATGCAAAGAAATAGAGGAAAAAAATAGAATGGGAAAGACTAGAGATCTCTTCAAGAAAATAAAAGATACAAAGGGAATATTTCCTGCAAAGATGAACACAATAAAGGACAGAAATGGTATGGACCTAACAGAAAAGCAGAAAATGTTAAGAAGAGGTGGCAAGAATACATAGAAGAACTATACAAAAAAGATCTCAATGACCCAGATAACTACGATGGTGTGAACACTCACCCAGAGCCAGACATCCTGGAATGCAAAGTCAAGTTGGCCTTAGGAAGCATGACTACACACAAAGCAAGTGGAGGTGATGGAATTCCAGTTGAGCTGTTTCAAATCCTAAAAGATGATGCTGTGAAATGCTCTACTCCATATGCCAGCAAACTTGGAAAACTCAGCAGTGGCCACAGGACCAGAAAAGGTCAGTTTTCATCTCAATCCCAAAGGCAATGCCAAAGAATGTTCAAACTACTACACAATTGCACTCATCTCACACGCTAGCAAAGTAATGCTCAAAATTCTCCATGCCAGGCTTCAACAGTACATGAACCATGAACTTCCAGGTGTTCAAGCTGGATTTAGAAAAGCCAGAGGAACCAGAGATCAAATTGCCAACATCCATTGGATCATCAAAAAAGCAAGAGAGTTCCCGAAAAACATCTACTTCTGCTTTATTGACTATGCCAAAGCCTTTGACTGTGTGGATCACAACAAATTGTGGAAAATTCTTCAAGAGATGGGGATATCAGACCACCTGACCTACTTCTTGAGAGATCTGTATGCAGGTCAAGAAGCAACAGTTAGAACTGGACCTGGAACAACAGACTGGTTCCAGATTGGGAAAGCAGTACGTAAACGCTGTATGTACAATATACAGTGCATTTAACTTATATGCAGAGTATATCATGAGAAACACTGGGCTGGATGAAGCACAAGCTGGAATCAAGATTGCCAGGAGAAATATCAATAACCTCAGATATGCAGATAACACCATCCTTATGGCAGAAAGTGAAGAACTAAAGAGCCTCTTGATAAAAATGAAAGAGAGGAGTGAAAAAGCTGGCTTGAAACTCAACATTCAGAAAACAAAGATCATGGCATCTGGTCCCATCACTTCACGGCAAATAGATGGGAAAACAATGGAAATGGTGACAGACTTTATTTGGGAGGCTCCAAAATCACTGCAGATACTGACTGCAGCCAGGAAATTAAAAGACACTTGCTTCTTGGAAGAAAAGCTCCGACCAACCTAGGCAGCATATTAAAAAGCAGAGACATTACTTTGCCAACAAAGGTCCATCTAGTCAAAGCTATGGTTTTTCCAGTAGTCATGTATGGATGTAAGAGTTGGACTGTAAAGAAATCTGAGGCCAAAGAATTGAGCTTTTGAACCTTGGCATTGGAGGAGACTCCTGAGAGTACCTTGGACTCCAAGGACAACCAACCAGTCCATCATAATAAACGAAATCAGTCCTGAATATTCTTTGGAAGAACTGATGGTGAAGCTGAAACTCCAATACTTTGGCCACCTGATGCAAAGAACTGACTCATTGGAAAAGACCCTGATGCTGGGAAAGATTAAAGGCAGGAGGAGAAGTGGACGATAGAGGATGAGATGCTTGGATGGCATCACTGACTCAATGGACATGAGTTGGAGTGAACTCTGGGAGTTGATGATGGACAGAGAAGCCTAGTGTTCTGCAGTCCATGGGGTCGAAAAGAGTCGGACAGAACTGAACTGAACTGAACTGAATGAAATAACTGATTCAGGCAACAGAGTCAGTAGATGAAACCACTGTGTGAAATGTTGAATGGGGAAGATGGAAGGGGACATTTGCAATGCAAAGGCCTAGCTGACGTCACTTGACCCCTCCGATTTTGCTTAGTGAGATGAAAGACCCATCTTGGTGACTTCTAAAATGATCCAAGAACAGGTGCCTTTTCCTTTGGACTCTCACCCAAATATCTGAACCCATATCAAACAAGCTTCTAGAAGTTGCTTCCACTCTCCAGGAAATACAGGGGATTTCAGGAACAAATTAAATGATCTCAAAATGAAGCAAAAATACAGATTTATAGAATGAATGGCATTCTGCTGAAAAAGGCTTGACAGCAGACTGTTTCCTCACAAAGGGAGAGAGGGTCTGCTGTGAAATAGAGAATAAGGAACGTAAGAACCAAGCACAGTTTGTGGACCCTGATCAAACAAACCAATGGTAAAAGAAGAGAGAGATGTGAGGCAATCGGGAAATTTTTACAAGATGTAGGTATTTGATGATACCAAGAAATGGCTGTTAACTTTGTCAGATATGGTAATGACATTCCAGTGATATATGAAAACACCCCTTTTATAGATATGTTTACTTTAGTATATTGGAGAAGGCAAATGGGCACCCCACTCCAGACTCTTGCCTGGAAAATCCCAGGGACGGGGGAGCCTGGTGGGCTGCCATCTATGGGGTCACACAGAGTCAGACATGACTGAAGCGACTTAGCAGCAGCAACAACTTTAGTATATAAGAGTAAAATGACATTATTTGTCTTAAAATCTGAATCAAAAGGAAGAGAAAATAGAATATATGAATCAAGCATTATATAATCTTCAATGGCTTAATATTGGTGATACAGATACTGGAGTTCACTGTACTGTTCTATGTGTATTCTTGTTTCATAATAAAAATATGTTTTTTAATAATCAGAAAGTAAAAGGCCATGCCCACTTCCATGATATTGGGTGAGGTACCAAGTCAATGAGGTCAAAGCTGAAAGCTTTGATGGGACATAACCCAAGCTGACAAGAGCTCCATCAGTGTTAAGCCAGGACCCAAATGTTCCCCTGATCAAACTGCATCACATTCTATTTATTCATCTCAGGACAGATGGACCCAACAGCCTGGTTAGGATTCGTTTCTGCACCTCCCAGCACTTCAGTGGAATGCACGGCAAGCAACTTCCTCCCTAAGACATTCACCTATGAGTCTGGGTGGTTGGCAACCACAGGGTCTTCCAGCTTTGAGCTTAGGTCAGGGACCTGCTCAAAGCCAATGGTCCCCCCAGAACTCTAAGGAAGAAATGCTCGCTGAATGCAGATGGCTGTAAAATAAAAGATGCTCAGTCTCCTTCATAATAAGATAACGCAAACTAAACACACTGAGGTTTCCAGGCTGTGGAAAATCAGACAATTGAAAACACACTTGCCAAAGATATTGGAAAACAGACATTCTCAGACTTCAGTAGTGGGAGTATACACTGGAACAATATTTACAGAGGGACAATTTACAGCACCTAGAAAAATTACAAATACATATGATCTTTGGCCCAGGAAGTCCTCTTCAATGAATTTATCCAACTTACACTTGCTTCTACCTCAGTCCACGTTTGTCTAAGGTTCCTCATTGCTGTACTGAAGGAGACTGCTAAATAAATGGCTTCCCTGATAGGTCAGTTGGTAAAGAATCCACCTGCAATGCAGGAGACCCCAGTTCGATTCCTGGGTCGGGAATATCTACTGGAGAAGGGATAGATTACCCACTCTAGTATTAGCACAGTATTTCTGGGCTTCCCTTGTGGCTGAGCTGGTAAAGAATCCACCTGCAATGCAGGAGACCTGAGTTTGAGTCTGAGGTTGGGAAAATGCCCTAGAGAAGGGAAAGGCTACCCTACCAGTATTCTGGCCTGGAGAATTCCATGGTCTGTGTAGTCCATGGGGTTGCAAAGAGTTGGACATGACTGAGCAGCTTTCGCTTTCAGTTTCACTTTCGGGGCTCTGTGCTGGCAACAGGGGCCAAGTCCAAATATCGTTCTGTGATAACACAGGCTGGTAGAGCAGATATCAGTGACCTTGTTTTAGGGAAGAGGACTCGCTACATAGACAGCATTAGGTGGCAGCCGACCATGAAGAGAATTTTCTCTTGACTCTTAAACTCTGTAGATGTATGACTTGTTCAGAAAGTAAAGATAAAAATAATTTCCAACAACAAAAAAGGAATCAGCTGAAAAACCGAGCTTATAGAGAAACAGTAGTTATTCAGATTCAGGGCTGAGCTGGGCCAGAGCGCCAGAGAGTTGGAAAATATGCCTGCTGAAATGTGGTGGGCCACCGGGCAACATAAAGAACAAACTCCAGTTCAAGGCCCCTCTAGGGATGACGAATAATCCATTTTAAATCAAATTAAAGCTAGGTCATGCTAGCTGGTCAAAGTAATACCAGCTTAATCTTGTGCTCTGAATGGAGTCTCCAGACACAAAGGTCTCTAGAGTCCTGAGAAGAGGGCTCTGGAAGCTAGCTGGACCTGCCTAAACCCCAGAGCCTGGCAATCAGAAGGCCAGCAAAGGCAAAGCCCCCAGGGTCCAAACTCTGCAATGCAGCTTTCAAGAAGCTCCTCCTGCCCCAGCTAGCTGTGTGCTCCCAGCAAGGGCTCCGGGGGCTGCAGGCCTTCTGCTGGGTAACGCGCACAGAGAAGGACCCACTGACACCGCAGTCCGTGGAATCCAGGTCATGTTTCATTTTCCAAGTATGTCAGTTCAAATACAGACAGTGCCTATTTTTCAAATCTACAAAACATGTACCAGTAATATAAATAAATAAATAAATAGGAAAAGTATCTATCTGGGAGGGCTGTTGTAAAAATAAACTGGTCAGTACATGCATACAGTAAGTCAAAGGTTTAACTCTCATAATTAGTAAGAAAAAGATGGGACTTGGAGCCATAAAAGATCAGAATATCTGTAGTGTCTGATGCGTGTCGGTCACCATCCAGGGCGAGCAGGTGTACCTACCCTACACCCTCCAGCCCCACTGAAGGAGAGGATGTGGGATCTGGGGGCTGGAAGGGGGCCATGGATCACCCCAAATCCCTGTGGTCTTCCCTTTTAGCTCACTATATGCATTTCTCTGCTCCTTCTCAGGTGTACAGAAAACCATAATTTACAGCCCTTTGCCCTTAAGTGAGGCCATGAGAATGGAGCCTGCCAATGACATCTAAGCAGAGGAGGGACCCCCCCCAAAGCCCATTAGCTATCTCTTCTCCCACCATAAAAGCCATTGTTGAGATGGTGGAGCCACAGCGGAGGTGGACACTGAATCCTTGTGTCCAAACCCACAGTTGCCAAAGCGCAGGCACAACTGTGTGGGCTTGATCTACATGCTAAGCCAACATCTTGGAGTTTGCTCATTACTTCAGCACTGCTAGGACTGAGCTGACTGAGCTGGCCCCCAACCCCTGGGGGCTCTAAAGACAGCCTGGGGCAGTTGAATGTATTTTCAGTCAGGTTACAAGAGCTGACAGAATGTTTTCTGCTTTTTGAGGGAATTTGATCAATGAGGTGTGGTGACATTGGTTGGCTTTCAGGCTGGCCAGAATTCATGCTGTTTGCAGTATGTGTCCTTTGGCTTGGGTAAACAAGATCTTTCAAGATGTTAAGTCCACAGTGACATGAGGTTGATAAAACACAACTTTTGGTACCAAAAAAGGTTAGAAAACATAGATTTTCTTCCCTTCAATTTTAGAAATAAAAACAGACTCAGAGGGAGTCTTGGAGACTAGTTCCATGTCATACCTAAGCCCTTCCAAGGAGCCAGGTCCCAGGTAAGAGCAGAGGGTAGGAGATAGGAGCTCCCACATTTAAGATCTTCCTGGTCAGGGTCAGCAGTCACTCTGGACTTTCAGGACCAAACAAAATGCCTCCCCGCTCAGCAGCAAGACTTAGGAAACTAATTGCTCTGGATAAGTCCGTCCTAAACTCAGCCACAGGGACCAGGCATAGATGAGTGAGACCAGGGCAGGCTTCCAGGGAGACCTAGTGATAAAGAACCCACCTGCCAACGCAGGAGACATAAGAGACCCAGGTTCAGTCCCTGGGTCAGGAAGACCCCCTGGAGAAGGGAATGGCAACCCACTCCAGTGTGCTTGCCTGGAGAATGCCAGGGACAGAGGAGCCTGGCGGCTAGTCCATGGGGTCACAAGGAGTAGGAAGAGACAGCACACAAGGCAGGCACTAGCCAACCCACCCGCTTCCATGCAGTACTGCTAGACCTCCCCCTTCTTCTAGAATAGCCCCCAGACCCTGTCATATATGAGTCCTCCCATTTTTTTTCTTTTTTGCTTTCTCCCAATTTTTAAGTGATGGCAAGCATGGGAAATGAAAATAGAGCCTCCATACTGGCCTAACAAAATACCTCTGTGGGCTAGATGAGGCTTTCAGCCCAATATAAAACCTCAGCTCTCCCATTTGCTTGATGGCAGGGGTGTGACCATAGCCAAGGCCACAGAAGCACTATTTTCCTGGTAGAATTGCCAGATTTAGCAAATAAAAGCACAGGACACCAGGTTAAACTGGACTTCAGATAAACATTGAGTAATTTTTTAGTACAAGTCTGTATAGGCAATATTTATATTGAAGAATACTTACATGTACTTTACAAACACACAGACATGCAGGTGTGTGTGTGTGTGTGTGTGTGTGTGTGTGTGTGTAAGCAGATGCTGATACACTATTGCCTGGGACATATAGTAAAAAAATTATCCACAGTTTATCTGAAATACAAGTTCAACTCATGTATTGTATCTGGTTCCTGACTAAGACGGACCATTAGTGAATTCTTGCTTCAGCTTCAGTTAGCCAGGAAATCTGGAAAACTGTGTTTGAAGCCACCTAGGCTCATAGCAAGTCAGCAAATCTCTGTAGTGTGACCGGCTGCCTGCAGCAGTGCGGGAAGGAGCGCGCCTAATCCCGCCACAGAGAGCGCTCCCTGGGCAGGCAGGGCCCTGGGCACCGGAAGCGGCTGGCTATCGGGTCAGGCATCCACAAGCTGGCTCCCCCTCCCTAGAGGGGGAATACATGTTATAGCCCACAGCAGAATACATGTTACTTTCCCCCTCTCTTTGAGCCACTGAAGGCCCGGCCCTCTGCCTATAGTTAACTCTCTGCAGACTGCCCTACGTCCATAGCCCACGGCTGTCTCTGCCCTGAGGGCTGCAGCCGGATGCTCGGCATCCTGGAACCCAAGTTCGCTCACCCTACCTTTGCGGTAGGTCCTGGTGGGGCCTGGTGTGTGGAGCCCTGCTGCGGTTGCTCCAGGTCTTCTACCCGCTGTGAGTGGGAGGCCTGCCCAGAATCCACAGTCCTCCTTCTTGTGGACCTCACTGTCTGACATTGTCTACCATCAGAAAGGGAAAACTTTTCCTCTATGCTCTTATGTTAGTAAAATGTGTGTATGTGTGTTAGTCACTCATTGTGTCCGATTCTTTGAGACCCCATGGGCTGTAGCCCTCCAGGTTCCTCTGTCCATGGGATGCTCCAGGCAAGAATACTGGAGTCGGTAGCCATTTCCTTCTCCAGGGCATCTTCCTGACCCAGGGACAGAACCTGGGTCTGCTGTACTGCAGGCAGATTCTTTACCATCTGAGCCACCAGGGAAGCCCTTAGTAGCTGGAGACCTGCTAATTAACAAAGACAGATTAGGAGAAAAGGTACTCAATTTTCATTAATATTTACATGTAGGTGGGTTTGCAAAAAGAAGTCAAACTCAAAGTAGTAGTCAGATTCAGGGGCAAGGAAAGGTTTGAGCTTCAAAAGGTGATAAATTGAGACTTCCCTGGTGGTTCAGTGGTGAAGAATCTGACTTGCAATGAGGGGATGCAGGTCCAATCCCTGGTCAGGGAATTAAGATCTCTTATGCCACAGAGCAACGAAGCCCTTGCACCAGAAGTACTGAGTCTGAGCACTCTGGAGCCCTGAGCTCTGGAGCCTGAAGCCAGAACAAGAGAGTCCATGTGCTACAAGGACAGATCACACAGGATGCAACAAAGATTCCATGTGCAAGACTGGACACAGCCAATATGCCTTTCTTGTTTAAAAGGATTGATTACGAACAGAGAAAATGCTGACTTCATCCGCTATATCCCCACTGACCTCCAGGGGGCAGCAGAGACAGGAAGACCATTCATTAAGGCCAGCAGAGCGTCATTCTCTGTCCAACTGTACTGACCGGTTCACTGATGGAAAACGGAGGACAGGGAGGTTTCTGCTTGCCTGAGTGCCCAGGATTTTGCAGCCATGGCTGCATTTCCCACTTCTGGTGGAGGCATCTCTGGACCTCGGAGAAAACCAGGGGTCTGGGCAAAGACAGACACAGGGCCTCTAAAACACTCTGTGAACTCTGAGCCCAGAGAATGGACCCAAACTGCTGCAACTGAAACCCACATCCACCGCTTCCAGGTAGTATCCTTGGGCAGTTACTTCTTTACTTCCTTATCTATCAAAGATGAACAGTAATACTAGCCACCGTATATGACTGATGGGAGATGAAATGAGTTCATAGTTGTTAATCCTGAAGAAGACTGGCTAGCACAAAGTGCCTTATTAATGACTGTTCCTGAGTCACACAGAACTCCAAACCATTTATGGAAAATGCTAGACTCTGGCTAGTATTGATATTTAAAAGTTTTCATTTGGGTTGGTCCCAGGCAGATCTTTTAAAAATTATTAACATCTAACAGGCACTTTGAATAGTTAATTTGAATAAGTCAGTGTCGGTTAACAAGATTTAGACAAGGGTACAAACACAAATATACAGAACATGTTTCTTTTTTTTTTTTTGAAGGTCAAGTTTTAAATTTAATGACCTTGGTATTAACCATACACATGCTAGTAAGTGCTAAGACTTAAAATCTTCTGGTTCAGTTGTGACTCCAGACAGGATCCAGAGAGGAGTTCTAAAATCTCTTCCCTGGGTTTTATGGAGACTTTCTTTACCCTCCTGTGTTAGCCTCTTAAGGCACTGCGCAGAACATGTTTCTGACAGATACATACCGGGTCCTTTGGCAAATCAAATAGTCTATTTAATACAGAGTTATATATGTGTCATAACCTGGCGACTTAATGGTAAAGAATCCCACTTGCCAATGCAAGAGCCACAGGTTCCACCCCTGGGTCAGGAAGATCCCCTAGAGGAGGGCATGGCAACCCATTCCAGTATTGTTGCCTGGAGAATCCCATGGATAGTGGAGCCTGGTGGGCTTCAGTCTTTAGGATCGCAAAAAAGTCAGACACAACTTAGTGACTAAACAATGCCAACAACAGAGACACACAACTGCCAATTTTGAAAACCATATAATAAAATATTGTTAATGCTAAAAACACATTAGATATAATGTTTCTTGAAGGTTCAGGGTCTGTTGTGAATTGGAGATATTTGGTAGGTTGGTCGCATGGACCACAGCCTTGTCTAACTCAATGAAACTATGAGCCATGCCAGGTAGGGCCACCCAAGACAGACAGGTCATGGTGGGTTCCGACAGAATGTGGTCCACCGGAGAAGGAAAAGGCAAACCACTTCAGTATTCTTGCCTTGAGATCCCCATGAACAGTATGAAAAGACAAAAAGATGGGAAACTGAAAGAGGAACTCCCCAAGTAGGTAGGTGTCCAATATGCTACTGGAGAACAGTGGAGAAATAACTCCAGAAAGAATGAAGATCTTCAAGACCCAGATAACCACGATGGCGTGATCACTCACCTAGAGCCAGACATTCTGGAACGTGAAGTCAAGTGGGCCGTAGGAAGTATGACTACAAACAAAGCAAGTGGAGGTGATGGAATTCCAGCTGAGCTATTTCAAATCCTAAAAGATGATGCTGTGAAAGTGCTCTACTCCATATGCCAACAAACTTGGAAAACTCAGCAGTGGCCACAGGACCAGAAAAGGTCAGCTTTCATCTCAATCTCAAAGAAAGACAATGCCAAAGAATGCCCAAACTACCATACAATTGCACTCATCTCAAACACTAGCAAAGTAATGCTCAAAATTCTCCATGCCAGGATTCAACAGTATGTGAACCATGAACTTTCAGGTGTTCAAGTTGGATTCAGAAAAGCCAGAGGAACCAGAGATCAAATTGCCAACATCCATTGGATCATCAAAAAAGCAAGAGAGTTCCCGAAAAACATCTACTTCTGCTTTATTGACTATGCCAAAGCCTTTGACTGTGTGGATCACAACAAATTGTGGAAAATTCTTCAAGAGATGGGAATATCAGACCACCTGACCTGCCTCCTGAGAAATCTGTATGCAGGTCAAGAAGCAACAGTTAGAACTGGACATGGAACAACAGACTGGTTCCAAACTAGGAAAGGATTATGTCGAGGCTGTATATTGTGACCCTGCTTATTTAACTTATATGCAGAGTATATCATGTGAAATGCTGGGCTGGATGAAGCACAAGCTGGAATCAAGATTGCCAGAAGAAATATCAATAACCTCAGATATGCAGATGACACCACTCTTATGGCAGAAAGCAAAGAAGGACTAAACAGCCTCTTGATGACAGTGAAAGAGAAGAGTGAAAAAGCTGGCTTGAAACTCAGCATTCAGAAAGCAAAGATCATGGCATCAGGTCCCATCACTTCATGGCAAATAGATGGGGAAACAATGGAAATGGTGATAGACTTTATTTTGGGGGCTCCAAAATCACTGCAGATGGTGACTGCAGCCATGAAATTAAAAGACGCTTACTCCTTGGAAGAAAAGCTATGACTAACCTAGACAGCATATTAAAAAGCAGAGACATTACTTTGCCAACAAAGGTCCATCTAGTCAAAGCTATGGTTTTTCCAGTAGTCACGTATAGATGTGAGAGTTGGACTATAAAGAAATCTGAGGCCAAAGAATTTATGCTTTTGAACTGTGGTGTTGGAGAAGACTCTTGAGAGTCCCTTCGACAGCAAGGACATCCAACCAGTGAGTCTTAAAGGAAACCAGACCTGAATATTCTTTGGAAGGACTGATGGTGAAGCTGAAACTCCAATACTTTGGCCACCTGATGCGAAGAGCTGACTCATTGGAAAAGACCCTGATGCTGGGAGGGATTGGGGGCAGGAGGAGAAGGGGAAGACAGAGGATGAGATGGCTGGATGGCATCACTGACTCAGTGGACATGAGTGTGAGTGAACTCCAGGAGTTGGTGATGGACAGGGAAGCCTGGTGTTCTGCAGTCCACGGGGTCCCAAGAGTCAGACACAACTGAGCGACTGAACTGAACTGGCAGGCTGGTTCACAGTACTCTCCCGGAGGTAGGAAACTGCACATACCAAGGTTCACCGCAGGACTTTTCATTCATTCATCAGTTGTTTTCCATACAATGTTGTCCACTCAAGCAGCCCTAAATGACATCAATCTGCTTGGCTGCTGGTGGCCTAAGGTGGTTTTAGAGCAGGGAAAGTCCTCAGAGACATACTGAAGTCAGAAAGGCCTCGTGGCCTGAGATAACAAATGCAATCAGTAGGTGTTCAATAAAGGCTAGTTCTCCTGCCTCCCTTTCCGACATCTCCCTGCATGCCTAATCTCAACTCCAGTGAATGAGTTTTTGCGGTTTTTTTTTTTTTTACATTCTAAAAACTACTTCTGTTTTTTCAGGGGACAGGTTGAGGGAGATGGAGATGGCAAAGACTTTTTTTAAAATTTATTTTACATTGGAGTACAGCCAATTAACAACATTGTGATAAATTTCAAGTGGACAGCAAAGGCACTCAGCAATCTGTATAGTCAGTAGGTGTTCAATAAAGGCTAGTTCTCCTGCCTCCCTTTCCGACATCTCCCTGCATGCCTAATCTCAACTCCAGTGAATGAGTTTTTGCGGTTTTTTTTTTTTTTACATTCTAAAAACTACTTCTGTTTTTTCAGGGGACAGGTTGAGGGAGATGGAGATGGCAAAGACTTTTTTTAAAATTTATTTTACATTGGAGTACAGCCAATTAACAACATTGTGATAAATTTCAAGTGGACAGCAAAGGCACTCAGCAATATGTATAGATGTACCCCTTCTCCCCCAAACTCCCCTCCCATCGAGGCTGCCACATAACACTGAGCAGAGCGCCCCGTGCTACACAGCAGGCTGGTTGGGACACCAAAGACTTATCAATGGCTTTCACAGCTACTTCTCTGTATACTCTGCGCTGTTCTTTCACAGCCCATTCACTCTTTTTCCTTCTCCCGATCTTTCCCCAGAGTCCCTGCTACACTTAGTACACCCTCTCTGCAGAGGTGAACAAGACACTTCCCAAAACAGCACCCTTTCTGGTCTGGCGAATTAGAAAAGAACACTCATTCTGGATCTGAGCCCCAACGCACCCTCTTGGTTGAACCTCTTGGTGCAAAACACAAAATATACAACCACCCACAGCAGCCAGTGTCACCCAGTTCAGTTAGGTTCAGTCACTCAGTCGTGTCCGACTCTTTGCGACCCCATGAATTGCAGCACTCCAGGCCTCCCTGTCTATCACCAACTCCCAGAGTTCACCCAAACTCATGTCCATCGAGTTGGTGGTGCCATCCAGCCATCTCATCCTCTGTCATCCCCTTCTCCTCCTGCCCCCAATCCCTCCCAGCATCAGAGTCTTTTCCAATGAGTCAACTCTTCACATGAGGTGGCCAAAGTACTGGAGTTTCACCTTCAGCATCATTCCCTCCAAAGAAATCCCAGGGCTGATCTCCTTCAGAATGGACTGGTTGCATCTCCTTGCAGTCCAAGGGACTCTCAAGAGTCTTCTCCAACACCACAGTTCAAAACCATCAATTCTTCGGCACTCAGCCTTCTTCACAGTCCAACTCTCACATCCATACATGACCACAGGAAAAACCATAGCCTTGAATAGACGGACCTTAGTTGGCAAAGTAATGTCTCTGCTTTTCAATATGCTATCTAGGTTGGTCATAACTTTTCTTCCAAGGAGTAAGCATCTTNTCAAGAGTTTCTCCAACACCACAGTTCAAAAGCATCAGTTCTTCAGCACTCAGCCTTCTTCACAGTCCAACTCTCACATCCATACATGACCACAGGAAAAACCATAGCCTTGACTAGACGGACCTTTGTTGGCAAAGTAATGTCTCTGCTTTTCAATATGCTATCTAGGTTGGTCATAACTTTTCTTCCAAGGAGTAAGCGTCTTTTAATTTCATGGCTGCAATAACCATCTGCAGTGATTTTGGAGCCCAAAAAAATAAAGTCTGACACTGTTTCTACTGTTTCCCCATCTATTTCCCATGAAGTGATGGGACTGGATGCCATGATCTTCGTTTTCTGGATGTTGAGCTTTAAGCCAACTTTTTCCACTCTCCTCTTTCACTTTCATCAAGAGGCTTTTGAGTTCCTCTTCACTTTCTGCCATAAGGGTGGTGTCATCTGTATATCTGAGGTTATTATTCATGAAAACATGAGTATATATATTCCTGAAGTTTTTTTTGTTTGTTTTTGATGATTCACTTTTTAGTCTTGGCCAGTTCCCATAGTTTTTCAAAAGCTGGTTTCTTATCCTTAATATGACATTAAAAACACCTTTTTCTTATCTTGCAATCATCATTGCAAGAGGTGTGCTGAATCTTGGGAGCAGGGCAAGTTTCCTGAAAATTACTTGTTTGGTCCTGAGGTATCTCCTGTATTGCTTACTAGAGGAGAAAGGGGGAAAGTGACTGCTGTGGAGAACTTGGCTGTCACTTTTACTGGGTGGTGAAAATTAATGTCATGCGTGGAGAGAAGATGAACATCTCCTGTCTCAGTGAAGCACGTACAACCGTTCAAGGACAGCGCATGCTTATGTAGCACTCTGACTGGTAACGCATAACTGCAGTCCATGCGTAAGGAAGCATCAGACAGACCCAGTGAGGAACACTCTGTTTTTTTATAATGGATTTGTATTCTTCATTATCAGTGTCATAAAAGATAAAGATTGAGGAACTGTTCCGGAATAAAAAAAGATTAAAAGGAAAAAAACAATGTAGAAAGCAGCCTGCAATCCTAAACTGGATGTGTACTGAAGTGGAAAAAGTACAGTAAACAATAGTGTTGGGTCAGGAGACAAGCTGGAATATGCATGGTAGGCTTGATAAAAAAAGTTTGGTATTGATTTCAAATTTCCTGAGATTGATAGCAAGTACCATGGTTATGTAAGATAATCTCCTTATTCTTAGGAAACACACTGTACTATTTGAGTGAAAGTCGCTCAGTCACGTCCTACTCTTTGTGGCGCCTTGGACTATACAGTCCATGGAATTCTCCACGCCAGAATGCTGGAGTTGCGTAGCCTTTCCCTTCTTCAGGGGATCTTCCCAACCCAAGGATCAAACCTAGGTCTCCCGCGTTGCAGGCGGATTCTTTACCAGCTGAGCCATCAGGGAAGCCCAAGTACTATTTAAAGGTAAAAATAAATGATGTGTGTGTAATGTAAGCTCAAGTGAGAAAACTGGGGAGGAGAGAGAGAGCGCGCAAGCAAATAGTAAAGTAAATGCGGGCGAGGGTACAGGTGTTCTTTGTAATTTTTATTATGACTTTTTGGAAGTTTGAAATTATCCCCAAATAAAAGTTAAGAAAAAAGTAGAAGAAGAACATGCTCTGCTTTTCATTTCGGGGTAATTGTAAAAGTGTTTTAAATCTGTATTAAAATGTTTTCAAGCAGCAGAGTGCTTTTCAGGTGATGGTTCCTGGCTGCTCTGTCTGGGGGCCTCATCTCTCACTGTGGAAGAGTTCTTGGGAGACTGTTAGCACTTGGGAGCCCGCAGGGGCTCAGCCTCACCCCGACTGTAATATTCCAGCCCCCGACCCGGCAGCTTCTGGTGTCTTGTGCAGCGCTTCCAACAAGGCACCCTAAACTAATGTACCTTCAGCTTTGAAAAGTATATTTTTCTTTCAGCTCAAAATGGAGTTAATCCTGACTGGGAGAAGAAAGTAATAGAATATTTTAAGGAAAAGCTGAAGGAGAATAATGCTCCTAAATGGGTAAGCTTATTATTGCTGTTTGCT
>SJXQ01002734.1:23763-37417 GCA_006408695.1 Aepyceros melampus
GGGGGGGGGGGGCCAGCGAGGGTTGGGCAGACTTCCAATTTCTCACAGTAGTGATCCACATATAACTTAAAAATATATAAATTAACATGTACCGCCCTCTGCCTTAAGTGCATATGTATTAAAAGATTTTGGTCTCTTGCAATTTAAATTCAAGCAAATGAATGCTTCTGTACTGGCACCTGTAGGTGGCAGTAACTGACCGTGAAAAAAAAAGGTAATTGTGAGAGCTTCGATGATCTTTTATTACGTTCATTTTAAAGAATTACTTGTATGAATTTTAAGAGAAGAGATCAACAAAGCAGATGCCTTTCTGCTAAGTGGAAAGTGTTCTGAAGGAAAAGCATCCTTTGACATTATAATCAAATGTCTCATACGAACTGAACTTGGAAGAACGCGGAAAGGACTTTTGTTCAGCAGTTGTGTTGTTGACAGTTGAAATCATTTCACTCCCTGATAGGGCTTGATTTTGTTTAGTTTGTCTGGATATATATGTGTATGCGCTTAACATTTTGTACAGAGATTATTTTGACTTGTTTGTTTTCCTTTAAGGTACCATCACTGAATGAAGTTCCTCTTCATTATTTGAAACCTAACAGTTTTGTGAAGTTTCGTTGCATGGTTCAGGATATGTTTGACCCTGAATTTTACATGGGAGTTTATGAAACTGTTAACCGAAACACAAAAGCACGTGTATGTATTCCTTTTTTCATGAAACTTAGTGTTTACAATTAGTAGGATTAGCTTTGACATTGTGTCGTCTATGGCAGTTTTGATTCTGATATCTTGATATAATACTGTTATTTTTTGTTTTGGTCATAGGTTCTTCATTTTGGGAAATATAGAGATGTAGCAGAGTGTGGGGTATGTATACTTAAAATATATAAAAAACTTTTTAATGAGCATTTTTTCCTGGGCAAGGAATATTATGTTCCTTTGGTTGATCATAAATTTACTTATATATAAGTTCTAAGAAGTCATGTGAAATGTTTTGTTTATTTGCCTTTTACTTGAGTTTCTCTGATATGATTTTTTTTTGATCTTCTAAAAATGTCTTAGAAGGTGGAATATTGTAAATGACAAAGTTAATTTCTTTCTTTTCCTAATATCTATACGCTTGCTTTTAAAAATTACTTAAGTTCTTTTAAAATTAAAAGTAGGAGAAAAATGAAAGAATATTACTTTAAGGCTTTGCATGCGCTTAATTTTTTTATACCTTTTTTTCCCTTTTGGCCATGCGGCACAGCATTTGGGATCTTAGTTGCCTGACCAGGGATCAAATCCACACCTCCTACACTGGTAGCAAGGAGTCCTAACCCCTGAACTGCCAGAGAAGCCCCTACATGGCTTAGTTAAATTTGATTAAATCCTGCCCTCTTTTCCTGGGAAGAAAAAGTAAACTTAAGCCTTCTTTGATAAAAGGAAGTAATAGAAACTGTCCTACATATCAATAATGGGAAAGGGAAGAAGAAAGAAGACAAAATCCTGGAATAAATATTCTAGGTCAGCAGGCTGATCTGAAGAATGGCCCTAATTAGGAAGGTTTCTATAGAGAATGAAATATAACTTCCTATACTTACTTAGAGTAATGGACTCGTGAAAGATGAATTCATTTAATCTTTTGATGACCTCCAGGTCTCCCAGTGTCTTTTTTCTTTTAAGGGCATTTCCATGACATGGTAATACATTGTTGTGCTGAGTCTAATGAGTCAACTTTATAATCCTGCGTTCCTGTTTATGGAGCCCTAAGTTAGATTAAGCTGATAAATTAATACACAATTTTTCTTCTAGTACACAATAATTCAGTGTCTCTCTAACTCAATAATCTCAACATCTGGAAATGGGAAAATGAAATAGATGAGGGTGTCCATTTGTGACACTCCCAAAGGCAGAGTTTGTGCTGTGTTTTTGAAGAGTCATAAGTAAGAGCGCCACACCAAGAGAAGGGGACTTTGGCCCTGAAAAGAGAGCGAGAAAGCCACTGGGCTCGCACGTACCATCTCAGACTCAACTGATGTCTCTGGGATTCTTTCTTTCTTTGTTTTTCTCTTACAAGATAGACTATAGATTCTGTTGACTTGTAAGGGATTTTTTTGTGTACTATAAAAGTAATATGAGTATCTTGAAATAATTTCTTTTTTAAAATCTCATCTCAGAGCAGCCTCATAAGAAGTATATCATTAAATTCCTATTTGATAGGCTAATGTTGATAGCATTCCTGTGAGAGAGACAGTGGGATTACCATGAGTGTTACTCATGAAAAAAATTTAACAAAATAATGTGTTTATTTTAGGGATTTAATTTTGTAACCTAGGGTATTGTATATTTTGGATTTGAAGGAAGCTGCAGTATTAATTGGGCTTCCCTGGTGGCTCAGACAGTAAAGAATCCACCCGCAGTGCAGGAGGCCTGCATCGATCCCTGGGTGGGGAAGACCCTCTGAAGGAGGGCATGGCAGCCCACTCCAGTATTCTTGCCTGGAGAATTCCCATGGACAGAGGAGCCTGGCAGGCTACGGTCTATGGGGTCGCAGAGTCCGACACACTGAGCAAGAGTTTGTGCTATGTTGCTGAAGAGTCGTAGGAGCACCGTACCAGGAAAAGGGGACTTTGGCCCTGGAAGGAAAGAAAGAAAGAAACAAAACCCACCTTGCTTATACATACCATCTCAGGTTGTACACACTGTATTGATGATTGCATTTGAAGTGATTTCATGTCAGTTTTCATTTCAAAAATGATAGTTTAGATTTAGTAGTCGCTTGTTAATTAACTCAGTATGAAGTATTTACTGTGATTTTTATAAACAACCTGAAAACACAGTTGCTAATTTTTTTTTAATAAATGAAATTTTGTGAACATCACAGCCTCAGCAAGAAGTTGATTTAAACTCTCCACGAACTACTACTTTGGAGAGACAGACATTCTACTGTGTTCCAGTGCCTGGAGAATCTATGTGGGTAAAAGAAATATCCTTTATCTGAACCTTCTTTATGTGTTGAATGCTTCCTGATAATTTTCTTAATTGAAGAGACAACAATTCATATTGATTTTTTTTTTTAAGCTTAGTCTTTTTACCTCAATGAAGTTAGCTGGAAAAAATAATTTTTTTATTCTTGTTTTGGTTTTTTTTTTTAATGAGGTGTAGTTGGTTTACAATAGTGTATTAATTTCAGGTACAACATAATGATTCAAAAATTTTGGTAGATTTTACTTCATTCATATTTATTATAAAATATTGCCTATATTTGTGGTGCTATGCAATATATCCTTGTAGCTTATTTTTTTGTATACATCAGTCTTCTTTTAAAAAAATATTTTTATTTTAACCAAGCTACCAAAGTAGTAAGCTACCAAAATAGAAGTAGTCTTTTATTAGTCACAAAGGTAGCATAATTTTAGGATATTCCCCAGTTCATGGAAATCTTTCTTTAACCTTTCTTTAACGCCTATGTTAATGCCAACCAAGCTCGAGTCAGCCCTTCAACGTCTTACACACCCAGCCGTCACAAGAGAAGTTATGAAGATGACGAAGATATGGATCTGCAGCCCAATAAACAGAAAGACCAGCATATGACTGCCAGACAAGCAGGTAGCGTGTGCCATCCTGCTTTCTGGAGACTTCTGCTCTCCTGCCATGGATTCATATTCAGAATTCATGGTTCTGTCATGTAGCTGTAGATTTAGGAGCTGGCAGTGATTTGACAACTTTGCTTTCAGGCTTAGCAGAGTTATAGACAGTCTGAGAGTTTTAACGGCTGCGCTCTGGTCAGTGTGTGCTCCGTGACTGGGCAGGCAGGCTCACCTGGAAGAGGCTGCTCTGCTGTCAGGTGTTCAGGGTCTCAAGTCGGGAAGCTAGAAAAGGGCTTTTGTGTTTCTTCCTATTTATTTTTTATATCAGCCTTTAAGTAATATGAAAGCATAGTAGTCTCCCCTAAAAATGATTTATTTGTATCTGAAAACATCCTTTCTTATTTTCTTTTTGGAATAATGATGCTCTAATGTAGTAAGACTGAGCACATTGGACGAAAAAACGTGAAGTGTTGTTACGCTGGATTACTTACTCCTAAACTTTAAAGCAAATAACCCTTGGAATAGTCACAGTTCTGTTTGTTTTATTTAAAGTGGGTTTGTATTAGTTTATGTATTAAAATATTAATATGCAAGTAATTCTGATTATACAAGGAAACCAAAAGTTGAAATTTTCTAAGAGAATTTCAAAATTGGTATATATTGTTATTGATTTGCCAATCACAGTTTTTATGAGCAGTGAATTCCTTCATATGGCAGGTAGATAAGTTTGTCTTTATTTCTCCTTTTATGTCCTGTCACTTCTTAAAGGCAGAGGAAGTAAAACAAATGACTTAATTTAATCTGAAGAATGGGTTGAGAGAGCAAATATAGCAATCAGTGGTAAACAAAGATTTACTACTGAGTTTCATTTAACCATATATTATTCTACTTATAAGTTCATATTACTGTATTTCTTTAAGCTAAGGCATATTTTAATATTTTTAAAATTGAAATGTTTTACACCAAATATATGCAAATATAATAATATTCTTTCTTTTTCTCTACTCACTCCCAAATGTTTATTAAAATTAATAGTGCATCATAACAATAACCTAAATACATATTAAAATCCAGGGCATATGGTAATTCTCTTCCTTAAGCTATTGATGCTTCTATTTCTTGCCCCTTTTGTTTGAATGTCATACTTCAGGGCTTTTGAATACATTTGACTGCATTAGTTATGTAAAGTTTTACCTTGTTTGTGTCTTCCCTTGTGTTTCAAACAATAAATCTGCCTGCAATATGGGAAACCTGGGTTCAATATCTGGGCTGGGAAGATCCCCTGGAGAAGGGAATGGCAACCCACTCCAGTATTATTGCCAGGAGAATTCCACGGACAGAGGAGCCTTGAGGGCTACAGTTTATGGTGTCACAAAGAGTCGGACACAACTGAGCGACTAACATTTAACCTTGTTTGTTGGTTTCTAGGGAGTCTATCAGACTGTGTTGTATATATACATGTACGCATTAAGCTGTTTTGGAGACAAGTGTAGATTCACATGCACTTTCAAAAAAAGTAATACAGAGAGATCCCCATGTATCCTTGATGCAGCTTCAAGTGGGTCAGCATCTTATATAATTATAACATCTTGTATAATTATAGTAGAATATCATAACCAGGAACTGGATATTGATGCGGTCCATAGACATTATTCAGAGTTCACGTTTTTACATGCACTTATTTTTGTGCAGTTTCATCACATATGTAGATTCATGTGACCACTACCACAGTCAGAATACAGAACAGTTCATTACCTGGATCTCTTAAGTTGCCCTTTTATTTTATAGTCACATCTGCCTCTCTGCCTCCCCCCTGGAAATGACTAATTTGTTCTTCATCCCTATAATTTTGCCATTTATGAATCTTATATAAATGGAATCATACAGTGTATAGACTTTATAAATTAGCTTTGTCGTTCAGCACAATTTCCTTGAGGTCTAAGTTGTTGTTTATATCAGTAGCTTATTCTTTTTATTGCTGGGCAGTATAGTGTGGTATGGCAAGCTATATTTTAATTCTAACTAGTTGCCAGTCCTAAATTGTAACTACTTTAGGGGTACAGGCTATTTAAATGATCTTTGAAGCCCCAACAATTAGTCTGATTCCTGGTACATAGTGGAAGTTAATAGTTGTTTAGTAAATAAGTTTATTGCTATGTGGTTTTATTCTGCTTAGTAAGTAGAAAGAAATATATTCTACCAAAGTGTTTTTGTTGTCGGTAGACCCATATACTCACTGGGTCAAAGACGTTAAATAACCCTATTAAATATTAACTTTTAAAGTTACATCTAGGAGATTTGATGGGGGAGTGCAGGAATCTGTTGCTGTTTTATTGCAGGGGAAGGTGATCACACTTCCAGATCTTCTTTGTTACCTTTATAGGTCAAAAGGACTTCTAGTGTGTGTTACTTCCTTTAAAATGGGAACAACTTGAAGTTTGCAAGCTCAGAAATATATCATTTCAGTCAAACTCAAAAGGCTGTTTAGGAATGTTCTTTATCTCCAGGAAGCCTTTGAAATGACGATGTGCAATGCTGTCTCTTTGCATTTAGGGAATGTTGGTGGTCTTCAATGGTGTGGCGAGCCAAAACGTTTAGAAACTGAAGCTTCTTCTGGACAGCAGCTGAGCTCCCTAAACTTCTCTTCTCCTTTTGATCTGAATTTTCCATTGCCAGGAGAGAAGGGTCCTGCATGCCTCGTGAAGGTAAGGAAGTCTTTGACGGGTCTGATGCTGACAAAGATCTGCTAAGTGTCTCAAATTAAAACAGAAAAGTCTTAGCATTTGTGTTAGCGAGTTTTCTCTTGCTGCTGTAACAAATCACCACAATTTAGGGGGCTTAAAATAACAAAATTTATCATCTTAGAGGCTTTAGGCCAAAAGTCCAGTGTGAATCTCACTGGGGATAAAATGAAAGTGGCTGCAAGACTGATTCTCTCTGAAGACTCCAGGGGGCAATCTCTCTTCTAGCCTTTTCCAGCTTCTAGAGGCTCATGACCTCTTCCTCCATCTTCCAGGGCAGCAGTAATATAGCCAGCCCTCTGACCATTTTTTCAGTCTCATCTCCCTCTGGCCGTAGGTAGGAAGGATTCTCTAATTTTAAGGACATGAGTAATTAGATTGAGCCCACTCATACAGTCCAGGGTAATCTCCCCATCTTAAAGTCCTTTAATTTATATAAGTCGCTTTTACATGTAAGGTAACATATTCAAGGATTACAGTGAGATGTGGATATGTGTATGGCGGGGAGGGGGTACTATTTTATCTACCACAGCATTGTCTTTATTTTAAAAAAGCAAATATTTCAAATAGAGGTGAAACAGCATTTAAATTAATGTCTATATCCTTCTTGTATCATTTCGAACTTAACTAATTTCTGCTTTATTTTCACCATTCTTTCTTTTCTTATCAATTAGATTTAAAATAAGGTAGAAGGAAATCTGTTAACAGTTTGTTCCCCTGTCTTGCTCATTCTGATTTTTTAATTGTGATCAGTGAACAAGTGATACAGGTTTCAGAGATGATCAGTGAGAATTTCCATTCTTAGTTGTTACGGCTTTAAGTTAAATGGCGCCTCAGCTGTGTAGCACAGGAACCAGAATTAGCACATTTTTCCTTCTGTGCTTCTCTTAGGTCTCACCAGTAAGAGGCTGTGACAGTTTCTAATGTCCATCTTGATAGACGGTTTTGAAAGTTTGGCTCTTTATTGTGAGAAGCCTCACAGCCATTTGAAGTCTGCGTCAGTCCTCCTAATACTGCATAGCTTGTGAAGTCCAAAGTTAATAATACTCAGTTTTCCCCATCTCAATATAGTTAATAGATTTTGAGATAATTCATGTTTCTAGTTTTAGTTCATCCTTTGGGAAAAGCTTTTCTCTGAAGTAGTGGGAAAACAGACATTGGTCAGGAGTTCCGTGTTTATTTGTTATTTGCTAACCAGCAAAATGGCTTCAGGTAGAGCCTTACCCACCTTGGTCTCCATTTATCAAATAAAGGAGATGCTGTGAGGCTCATTTTCTGATTATTATTACTTCAAGGCTAATATCTTATGCTTTTTTGATGTCATTGAGTCCTAACTGATTTTGTGTGGCCTCTTGTTAGGTCTATGAAGACTGGGATTGTTTTAAAGTAAATGATGTTCTTGAGTTATATGGCATACTCTCTGTGGATCCTGTGCTGAGTATACTGAATAATGATGAAAGGTGAGTCTCTTTTGAAATAATTTCAAACTTTGAGAAAAGTTGGAGGATGGTTATATTAAGAACTCCCTTTTCCCTTCATTCAGATTTACAGGTTGTTAACACTTAAGCTCCATTTGCTCTGTCATTCGTTTCTGCTTATTTTTATATACATACCTTTTTATACATAGGGAGTTTTTGGAAACACTTGAGAGTAAGTTGTGTATGTCATATCCTAAATCCTTGCCATGTCCGTATTTCATATATAATCAGAATGTAGCTACAAAGTTTGGAAATTTGCCTTGAATACACAGCACACTAACCATCGGCCACACTAAGTTTCACCAGTGCTGTTCTTTCTGAGTCTTCCTCTCGGTCCAGGACCCATAGGATTACTCATTGCGTTAACCTGGAGCAGTCTCCAGCTCTTAGTTGTCCTTCAAGGCCTTGATACTTTTCTTTTTTTTTTTTTTCCTGTCCTTCAATGTATTGACACTTTTCTTGATACTATGAGAAAATTCACTTCTCATAGTGCGGGGGCACCAAGGTTGAGACAGCAGCATTTAGCGAGGGCCCGTCTCCTGGCTTGCAGATGGCTGTCTCCTTGCTGTGTCCTCACATGGCAGACCAGACTCGCGACCCTAAGGGTACAGACCAGCTACTCTGTAGGACGTCTGTCCGTCTGGGTTTATCTGATGTCTCCTTGTGATTAGATTCCAGCTATGCATTTTGGGCAGAAAAGTACAAAGTGATATGTTCTTAGTGCATCACATCTGGACGTACAGTGTGCTTTTACTGGTGAGTTCTTTTTGATCACTTTGTTACATTTGGTACACACGTGTATATACATATACCTTTATCATGATATGACGTGTGTAGGTAGCCTGAAATCTGTCATGTAGCAGTTTACGAAGAGGAGGAGCATTTTCTGTTCTCAGGAGAAGTCAGGTGGAACTGTCCTCAGCTTGAGTTCCCATGTCATTTTCAGAAACGGATGTTACTTTTACATGTGTACAGCGGCTGCCTCTGAGCTGAAGCTCTGTCGTCTCTTGGCAGGGATGCCTCTTCGCTGCTGGACCCGATGGAGTGCACGGACACAGCTGAGGAACAGAGGGTGCACAGTCCTCCTGCCTCCTTAGTGCCAAGAATCCACGTGGTCCTGGCCCAGAAGCTGCAGCACATCAACCCCTTACTGCCTGCTTGCCTTAACAAAGAGGAGAGCAAGTCCTGTAAGTGTAAGTGCTGACGCCTCGTGGCCCCGAGACTCACCCGGCGCACGGGGGCTGCGTTTTGTGGAGCTGTCACTCAGGTGCTCAGTCGTCAGGAAAAGTTCCTGCAGCGGTCACCATCGGTTTACCCATTTTCCTTTGTGTTAATTCTCTTCATTAAAATGAGGCCCCTCCCAAAAGGTATGCCGCTTGTCTTGACAGTTGGCATCACTCACGGGCCCGTGTCTGACGTCCCTGCCAGTTGTCTGCTGATGTGCGCTGCTTTGTGGCATAGTTACTATTAAGCCAGAGGCGCGGGAGGGCCTGGCGTGTCTGCTGAATCTGGTCGCCCTTCTCTGCAGTTGTTTCCGGTTTCATGTCCGAATTGTCTCCAGTCAGAGCAGAGCTGCTTGGCTTCCTCACTCATGCCCTTCTGGGAGACAGCTTGGCCGCGGAGTACCTTATATTACATCTCATCTCTACAGTGTAAGTGCTGTGTTCCTGGGAGTTGGGGGTTTTGTTGAGAGGGACAAAGAAGAAGAAGGTTTCTGAGATAATTTGTTTTGTTTATTAGGCTTCATCACCAGATGGCTTTTATTTGTTCAGTGCAACAGCGTTACGCCTAATCTCACATTTTCCTTTTTTCAGCTTTTCTCAGGGTCACGTGTAGCATTTTGATTGTATCTCCTTAAATTTAAGAGCTAAAACTAGGTATAGATCCTAGCTGATGAGTAAAGTAAGCTGTCTTGTCATTTTTGCAGTCTGTAAGTCCCCTGTTTACACATCCTGAGGCTCCGTGTCTACAGTCTGCGAGGCCACTGGGTGCACGTCTCACTTGTGCATGGACGTCAGCCCCTCTTCCTCTCACCTCGCTAGAGCTCTTGTTTTCTGATTTCAAAGTAACGTGCGTGCCTTCAGTAAGCTCTGGCATAAAGAAGAAAGCAGAAACTGTCTGTAATCTCACCACTTAGAGATGGTATCAGCTAACAGACTTCGGTAGCTGATGATACCAACTTTTTTTGTTTACATGTGTATGCCTTCCTACTTGGGTCTCACATTGGCACCCCACTCCAGTACTATTGGCTGGAAAGTCCCATGGATGGAGGAGCCTAGTGGGCTGCAGCCCATGAGATCGCTAAGAGTCGGGCACGACTCAGTGACTTCACTTTCACTTTGCACTTTCATGCATTGAAGAAGGAAATGGCAACCCACTCCAGCGTTCTTGCCTGGAGAACCAGGGACAGGAGAGCCTGGTGGGCTGCCATCTCTGGGGTCGCACAGAGTCGGATGCGACTTAGCAGCAGCCGTAGCAGCTTGCTTTTATCATTAATAAATATTAAACATTCTCCCATCATAATTCTCCTTGAGCCTTTTAATGGCTGTACAGTATATTTCGTTATAGACAGTTGTACTTTTCCCCTAAATGTTAGGCTTCCCTAGTTTTTCTCTGTTTAAATAACTCTGTAGTAAACATGTTTGTCCTAATAAATCTTTCCTCAGGTAGGATTTGAGACAGTAGTACATATGGTTGAATGCATAGATGCTGGAACCAAATTGGCTGTTTTCAAGTCCAGCTCTACCACTTCATGGCTGTATCAGTGTCAGCATATTATTTAAAATGCCTCAGATTTCTCATCGTAAAATGAAAATAATATTACCTACCTCAGAGTGTTTGGGAATTAAATGAGAAAGTACTTAGAACAGTACCTGGCACGTGGTAGAAGAACAATACCAGCACTTAAGTATTGGCTGTTATTTTCATTGTTGTTTCTGTTTTTTAAAAAAGCTTATGAGAGTAATCTGCTTTATTTTTAATGACAGTATTAAGCTAATTTTTCTTTGTTTACCTTTTGATGGAGATCAGGAAATCACCTGAGTGTCTTATTGGTTCATACCTTTTTTTTCTTTTTCCTAGATATACAAGAAGAGATGTTCTTCCACTAGGAAAATTTACGGTTAACTTGAGTGGTTGTCCACGGAATAGTACCTTCACGGAACACTTATATCGAATTATTCAACATCTGGTTCCAGCAGTAAGATCAATATAAATACATGTTATAAACCTAAGTACACTTTAAAAGTCCATCTAATGGTCTTTCCTTAAGAAGGGCTTCCCTGGTGGCTCAGAGGTTAAAGCGTCTGCCTCCAGTGCGGGAAACGTAGGTTCGATCCCTGGGTTGGGAAGACCCCCTGGAGAGGGAAATGGCAACCCACTCCAGTATTCTTTCCTGGAGAAACCCATGGACGGAGGAGCCTGGTAGGCTAGAGTCCACGGGGTCACAAAGAGTTGGACACGGCTGAGGGACTTCAGTTCAATGGTCTTTCATTCAACCCAAATATTTAACTTTGAGATTTTAATAGATCTCATTAAGGGGAAACAAAGCCTGCCCAGTTTCATAATTTAAAATGTACTTACCTCTAAACATTTCACTTTTCCTTTGTTGCCTTAGCATGAATTTCTTTGAATAACAGTTAATACAACTGTAGTAATTCCTTTGTAATTGTACTCTCCTTTGATGCCAGTTTGTTTGTACAATTTGGTATCCTTTGTATGCTCTGAGATTTTAAATGTCAATTAACTAAATTGTAGGAGCATAATTCTCTTTAATTGAGGAAATAACTTTATCTCTGCTGCCCAAGTTTAATTCCTGTTTGAAAGCAAGCTACCTTTATTTGCCAGAGCATCTGGAATGAAGTGTTTGTGTGGTGGTAAGATGTTAGGGGAATAGCTTCTGATTAGTTGTGTGTCTGGCAATGCTGATCACACCTTACTTTGGAAATTTAAGAGACTGAAGTAGATCATTCATTTAACCAGTGTTTATTCAGTGTCTTCTGGGCCCTTAGGAAGCACAGCAATAGACCAAGTAGATTAGCATCCCTCACTCTCCGTGACTGACTTTACACTCTTAAACAATCACTGAGGACTCCAGGAGAAATTGTTTGTGTGGATTGTTTGTATCCTCAGTTTACCATGTTAGAAATTAAAAACATACTAAGATAGTCATTGAAAACAAATCAGTTATATATGAACATAAGTAAAATTGCAAAAATAGCTATTTTTTCCAAACAAAAAAATATTAGTGATAAAAGTGACATTGTTTTATTAAATTTTTGCCAGTCTCTAATGTCTGGATTAATAAACAGCTGGATTGGCTTATCTGTTTCTGCATTCAGTCTATCGTAACATGATGTTTGACTGAAGTATACGAAGGAAAGCCAGCCTCACACAGATGAAAATGTAGTTGGCGAAGGAAGGACTGTGTCAACAGCCTTTTCAGATAACTGTGGATGTTCTTTTTGGATGTTCTGATACTGAACGAAAAACTGTCCATGTGGTATTTTCTTCAAAAAGAGTTGCAGGTGTGAAATTTTAGATCTCATCCGTGAGCTTTCTATGTTCTGCTGTCATAAATTTGTTGGTCTCTCTTACACACTGAATGGATCCTTTATCCGGGATGATCTCATGGGACCCCATAAACGGGTCTTAGCAAGATTCTGGCGATATCTTTTTTTTTTTAAGCCTCTGTGTATTTGAGATATATATACCAATATATATTTCAGTTGTCTATGATTTGTTTCTGGTTCACTAGTAAAATGAAAACTGTTCTCCAGGAATACTGAACAGGACAGTTGAGGATAAACCAGCTCATAGAATCAGAGAAATTCTTACTTAGGATGTAGAATTTTTGTTTCTGAGCACTCCAGAAACCATGAGCCTACTCCCTTAAAAATTGATAAGATCTTTCTCTCCTTATAAAAGGTAGTGTTTAACTCCAAATACATATTTTCGTAAAAGAGTGAAACTTGCTAATTAGGAAATTTCTCTTTGCAGTCTTTTCGTCTACAGATGACTATAGAGAATATGAACCACTTGAAGTTCATTCCCCACAAAGACTATGCAGCCAATCGCTTGGTTAGCGGGCTCCTGCAGCTGCCCAGCAACACTTCGCTTGTAATTGACGAGACTCTCCTGGAGCAGGGGCAGCTGGACACACCAGGTGTGTGCACCAACGTTTCCCCACCATTTCTAAGTCCCAGTGAGGCCAGGCTGGGTAATGGTTTTCTAAAAATATAACCGTGAACAAGGGCAGGTTCACAATTCACAGATATTTAAGATAAAGGCTTGCTCTGTGAATTTAGGTAAAGCTTATATGGTAAACAAATAAGTTGTGTACATCAGCTGTGTTTTATGATGGTACAAAAAGTGTACCATGATACAAGTAAGTGATACAGCTTTTAAAGGCTGCAAGGCAGGAGGCTTTGCCTTTAGTCCTACATTATCTGAAAAGAAAAGCTGTAGAAAAGACCTAATCAAACATCTCTTTACCAACCAATGTGATTAAACTCTTTTCCCAAAGAATCAAAATATTTAGAAGATCAAATGGCTTGAACTAAATGTTATGGAACATGTTATGAAATTATAAGAAAGCAGATTGCTTTACCTGTGCTCAAATGAGAATGCAAAAGACACTTGGCTAGTAATCAGTTCAAGAGGTAAAGGTAGAAAAAGCAGTGTTAGACTGGGTATAATTAAGGCAAAAATAAGTATAAATTCATTAAAATTTAATAACCTCATCTCTGTATAAAAATTGTTTTGGTCCTGCCAGATTATTTTAGCCCTGTGAACACATCACATACAAAGTAATCATACTTTTTGGGAAATTATTTTCTGTCTAATTACACACCAGATGCTTGATAGTAAA
>SJXQ01002735.1:20694-70253 GCA_006408695.1 Aepyceros melampus
CCCGGACGACCCGCTCAGCACGCCCCCTCTGCCCCGTGCCGCCCCGACACGTCTGAGCTGGAAGCAAACCCTGAGCCCCACTGGGGACACCCGGGCCCCAAGGGGACGGGGCTGGTCACCGCCCTCCGTGCCCCTGGCCACCCCAGCATGGTCACCTCCCGGCCGAGTGCCCGCAGTGGTTGAGCTGGTCTCCCTGCATCCAGCTCTGCCCTCAGCGGGCGTGCAGCCCCGGCCTCCGCTGCTCACAGGGGACAAAGCCCAGCGCTCTCAAGGGCCTCCACTCTATGCCAGAGCCCACACACTCCTGCCCAGGGTGATGCTCGACGCGTCTTTAGTCACTTGGCAGGGAGTGTTCCATCTGTCCCTCCCCGGGAGACAGGGGTGAGTTAGGGAAGCGCGAGATGTGCAGACGGCGCACTGGAAAGCGTTATGAACTGGGGGCCGGCTCCAGGCCACCACCCCGAGAGGGGAGCCGGGAAGGCAAGGCGGCGGCCCGCTTCCCACCGCCCGGCCGCCTACCTTCTCCAGCGTCAGCTCCGTCTCGGCGGCGTGGGTCTTCTTCAGCTCGAGCCGCATCTTCTCCGACTCGGCCTTCAGCTTGCTCACCGCGGCCTCATGGTCCCGCGCAGCCCTCTGCTTCTCCTCCTCCCGGAGGAGCCCCAGCTCCACCAGCTGCTGCTTCCGCTGCGAGTTCACGCTGACCAGCTCCTCTCTCAGCCTGTGCACCTGCGCCTCCATGTCCGCAATCACCTTGTTAGGGAAACGGGCAGAGGATGTGACGGGAGTGCTGGAAGGACACGGGCTGTGAGGCTCAGACAGACGCGCCCCGCCGCCTCCCTCCTCCGCCCTCCTGCTCCGGCCCTGCCAGCCCCTTCTGGCTCAGACATAGACGCCACCGAAAATGTTTTACCCTGGACAACGCATTTAGTTTTGTTTCAAATACCTTTGCAAATGGAATATTACCTGGTTCTTCTGCAAGCTGCTTCTTCAGGTATTTGGCATTATGTTTCTGAGATTCCTCAGTACTTGCTACCAATCTTTGTTTTCATTTCATTGATTTCTGCTCTTATTTTTGTTATGTCCTGCATTCTACATTCTTGGAGTCTTTTTTATTCTTCTAACTTATCTTGGATATTTCACTCATTTATTTTTAATCCTTCCTTCTTTCTTGATTTATAAACTTAAGACTATAAATACCACTCTACTGCTGCATAAAGTTAATCTCTCAGATACACAGTATTTTCATTATCATTTAATTCAAAGCATTTTTAACTTTCATTTTTATTTTTTCTTTTTACTTTATGACCTGTTTAGAAGTTATGTCTCTTAATTCCCAAATACGTGGGCATACTAACTTCCCAGGGATGTCACAACAAAATACGAAAAACTGGCTGGCTTTAGACGTGTTTGCTCTCTCAAAGTTCGAGAGGCTACAGAATTATCAGGCTGGACTTACTAATTTAACATCTGTGTTCCATTCTCTCTTCACTCATTATGAACTCAAACAGATGTAAATTAGATCTTCCTATTCTTTCATTTCATGAATTTCTCATATTTTCCATCTCTTTTCCTCTCACCTACATTCTAGGCATTTTCTGCATGTAATTATATCTCAAATCCATACAGATTCTGCATTTCAATTGTTTTGGTTTTATTTTGGGGAGTTTCCTAAGTCACTTCAGTCGTGTCCGACTCTGTGCGACCCCATAGACGGCAGCCCACCAGGCTCCCCCGTCCCTGGGATTCTCCAGGCAAGAACACTAGAGTGGGTTGCCATTTCCCTCTCCAATGCATGGAAGTAAAACGTGAAAGTGAATTCGCTCAGTCGTGTCCGACCCTCAGGGACCCCATGGACTGCAGCCCACCACGCTCCTCCGTCCATGGGATTTTCTACGCAAGAGTACTGGAGTGGGGTGCCATTGCCTTCTTTGGGAGTTTATTCTTTTACAAATATGTCTGGTGATTTTTAAATGCCTTTAACTGCTTTAGAAAATATTTTCAAGTCCTTTAAAGTCTTTCCCTTTACAGCACATACTAACCATGACTCTTCTATCCTGGCTGATAATTCCAGCATCTCAACTGTTTGCAGCTCTCATCCTGTTGTTCAGAACTTTTAAGACCCTGGGTTCATCGTACTTTGTTTTTTTGTCACACTATGTTGCTACTCTTTTCAAATGCAGGCTCGTATCTGATGGGATTGGAAGTGGTTCTCCAGCCCCCATCTGACCCTGACAGACCCTGGAGATGTCAGCATGTCTGGATGACTTTAGAGCAAGTTTTCAGCCTCGTATCCCAGGGCAACTGACCTGAGAGTTCGGGCATCAGCTTATAGGTGTGGACTTTCAGGGGCACCTTACTCAGCACTAAAGTTGTTTCTAGTTTCCTGGCTTCTTTCTTTCTTTCTTTCTTTTTTTAATTGAAGTTCAGCTGCAACTTCAATGGCTCAGTGGGTAAAGAATCTGCCTGCAACACAGGAGACGCAGGAGACCCGAGTTCTACCCCTGGGTCAAGAGGATCCCCTGGAGGAGGAAACGGCAGCCCGCTCCAGCATTCTTGCCTGGAAAACCCATGGACAGAGGAGCCCAGTGGGCTACAGTCCAAAGGGTCACAAAGAAAGTTGCTTTAAATGTGTCACTTTCTGTTGTGCAGCAAAGTGAGTATGTACACACACACACACACACATATATTGTTGTTTAGTTGCTAAGTCGTGTCCAGCTGTTTGCAACTCCATGGACTATAGCTGTAAGGCTCCTTTCTCCATGGATTTCCCAGGCAAGAATGCTGGAGTGGGTTGCCATTTCCTCCTCCAGGGGGTCTTCTCGACCCAGGGATCGAACCTGCGTCTCCTGTGTTAGCAGGCGGATTCTTAGCCCTATATGTACAGCCCCTCTTCTTCAGATTTCTTTCCCAGTTAGGGCCCCACCAGCACCGAGTAGGGTCCCCAGTGCTGTGCAGGAGCTTCTCATCAGTCACCTGTTCAATATATAGCAGTGTGCATGCGGCGAGGCCCGTCTGCCGGCTCACCCCTCCCTGCCTCTTCCCTGCTTGGTGACAGTTCTCTGGTTTCTAACTCGTCTCACCTGGTGGCCCTTCAGTGTCCCAGCTCGAGGCCCAGTGGCAGCCTAGATCATCACCTTAAGCAAACCCTGGACTTTGTTTTATTCCTGTGCCCAATAAAATTCCCCAAACTGAAGTTCAAGTTCACCAGATTTTAGGAAAGGTCCTCAAGGCAAGAGCTGCCTTCAGCATTCCGCTCACACTTCTGTGTTTCTGTTCTCATTTAAATGTTGACATCTGTGCATCCTAACTAACTCAAGTGAAGTGAAGTGAAGTGAAGTCGCTCAGTCGTGCCCGACTCTTTGCGACCCCATGGACAGCAGCCTGCACCAAGCTCCTCCATCCATGGGATTTTCTAGGCAAGAGTGCTGGAGTGGGTTGCCGTTTCCTTCTCCAGGGAATCTTCCCGACCCAGGGATCAAACCCAGGTCTCCCACATTGTAGACAGACGCTTTACCATCTGAGCCACCAGGCAAGTCCCAACCGCTTGTGAAAACACACACACACAATGTTCTTTAAAAAACCGTATATGCCTTTTGAGTTGTTTTCATAGGGAAAGCAGAGCAAGGGCCCTGGCGTGCCCAGCCACCAGACAATCAGCTGGCTCAGGCTGAGGGGCTTGGTGCTGCTGCCACTGCCTGTGCATTTGCTGAGAATGCGGCGTTTCCTGAAGCGCAGTGGAACCTGTTTAAGGCGCCGAACACTTCAGCAGGCACCGCATAGCCCAGCTATTCCCTGACCAGACACACCTTCCAGGGCTGGGCGCCATCACTCTTTATTTTTACCAGGTGACTACGCAGATAATGGTAACTTAGAGGAAGGTGTTTTAAATTGCTGGCCACACTGATAACGCACTGGCTTCAATCCAATGGTGATTCTTCAAATAGAAAAACTATGCTGAAAAATGTATCAACTAATTATGGAAGAAATAAACATTAAGTGAAAGAACTCAATGCTGAAGGCATCCCTCAGGTATTTAAAATTTCAGTCATTAGCATGTGCTGATAACTAGAGTGAAGAAACTGACAAGATCAATCTGGAAAGATGTGTTCATTTTTCTTTAATATTATAAATAGTAAGCTATAAAACTTCACCTATGTGACTGACATAAAAGAGCAGAATTATTTTAAAAATTCAAAAATTACTAAAGGCCGTGTATCTAAGAGACAAACCATAAGAACAACTTTTAGTTAAGCTGATTCTTAAATAACAGTTCAAAAACATACAGACCAGAAGACACGGAAGCAATCCCAGTGTCCACTGACACATAGATGGATAAGCGAATTGTGGTTTATACACACAACGGGAAATTACTCAGCCTTAGACAGGAAGGAAAGCCTGCAACATGCTGCAACACATACGAATCTTGAGGACAGGATGCTGAGTGGAATAAGCCAGAAGACAAAGGCTGTGTGATTCTCCTTATGTGAGGTGCTTAGAAGAGTCAGAACCACACAGAGAGAGAGTCGACGGGGATCGTCAGGGCCCGTGGGTGAAGAAAGGAGAGTTGTTGTTTTAATGGAGACGGTTTCAGTTTTACAAGATGAAAAGAGTTATGTGATAATGGTGATGACGGTCGCATACAAGGTGAATGTATTTGATATCACTGGCCTGCACACCTAAAAATGGGTAAGATGGCAAATTTTATGTTATGTGTATTTAACCATGATAAAAACTAATTACAAAAACCCTCCAACAACACAGACCAGGTTCCTCAGAAAGCTAATGGCTCTTGAAACCACACTGAATCTGAAAAGTTCTGGCAAAAGAAGTGGCAGGCTTATTATCATCTTATAAATGATTATGGATTGTCAGGACTATCATATCAAGTAAACATTTTAAATGCTCTTTGTGAAAGAAAAATACATTAATATTTAAATTGAGGGCATGTCCATAGTTAAGAAGCAATCATTTTGATTATTTTCAAAGTTGAAGAATTATTCTACAAGCACTTTTGGAATAACAACACATTAACAACTTATTGATACATGAAGTCACTTTCGTACATTTCATAGTTTATGGGCAATCACCACAGGCTGAGGTGTTAATCTATAACTATACTTAGTCAGTATTTATTAAGACTGTGAGGAGGGGCTTTCAGAAAAGCATTTTCCCTAAAAGACTTTAGACTACAACATATAAGCTACACATACGTGTACATGAACACACACACACAGCACACACACTACACACATACACACACCACACATACACACACACAAACCACACACAACACATGCATACACATGACACACACATACACACACCACACACATACATAACACACACACACCACACATACACAACACACACACATAACACACACACAAACCACACACACCACACACAAACCACACACACACAACACACACATACACATACACACAATACACACATACATAACACACATACACCACACACACACCACACACACACAAACCACACACACAACACACACCACACATACACATACACACAACACATACACACCACACACACACATAACACACACACACATCACACACACACCGTAAGAGCTATAAAAAGGGCCATATGAGGTCAGAGAGGGAGCGGTGATTTGAGCTCAGAAGAATTCTGGAAAATTGAATAAAACCTAAGCATCTGAGACGGATCTTAAGAGAAAAGACATCTGGAGACAGAGGTAGATACAGGATGTTTCAGGCAGAAATAATGAGCCATAGGAAGAGGAGGAACAGAGCATTAAAAAGGAAGAGAGGAGACTCAGAAAAGAGGAATTTGGTGCAGTTATTGAAGGATTTCAAAGCTTAATATCTCCAGGTTTCTCACAAATTAAGATAAACCAAAAACAAGCTCCTAATAAAAAAAATCACCAAGTCCCCCCGCCTCCCCAAACCACCACTCGTTAGTCAACAGAAACAGATTTCCACAAGTAAGCATTCAGATATCAGAAAAAGACTATAAACATGTATTAACGATTTAAATAAACAGAGAGTAGAGTCACAAAATGAGCAAACCAAAAGAGATTAAGCAAAAATGACCAGATTTGACAAAGACCCGAACATAATCGCCAAAACTAACAATTCTGTGTAAAAGATAGAATGGGTAGTTAAGGCGGCTTAAACATGGCGGAAGTGAGAGTGGTGACCCAGGAGGAAATCTTAATAAAAGACCCGTGGCCACAGCACTGGAGAAGGTCCGTGTTCATCCCAATCCCAGAGAAAGGCGACGCCAGAGAACGCCCAAACTACCGCACAACTGCACTCATCTCACACGCTAGTAAAGTCATGCTCAGAATTCTCCAAGCCAGGCTTCAGCAATATGTGAACCGTGAACTCCCTGATGTTCAAGCTGGTTTTAGAAAAGGCAGAGGAACCAGAGATCAAATTGCCAACATCCGCTGGATCATGGAAAAAGCAAGAGAGTTCCAGAAAAACGTCTATTTCTGCTTTATTGACTATGCCAAAGCCTTTGACTGTGTGGATCACAATAAACTGTGGAAAATTCAGAAAGAGATGGGAATACCAGACCACCTGACCTGCCTTTTGAGAAATCTGTATGCAGGTCAGGAAGCAACAGTTAGAACTGGACATGGAACAACAGACTGGTTCCAAATAGGAAAAGGAGTACGTCAAGGCTGTATAACTCCACCCTTCACTTTCCCTGACTTCATTACCAGTTCTCACCTCCCTCAATTTTGCGTGTGTTTGTGTGTGAACAAACTGAGAGACTGAGACAGAGATTGAGATAAACAGGAAACAATGAGTCTTGATTAAAAAAAAGAAAAGGCAGTTTCTATAACTCGAGATATGCAAAGGAGAATGACAGGGGTTGGACCTGTCCATTAGAAACTTCCCATCTGTCAGCACGTGCTTGCATAAACTCTCCCACACATTGCAATGATGTGGAATTGTGAAATTCTATCCTTGTCCATGATGATTAAAAAAAAAAAACTGCTTTTAAAAATCTCATTTTATAGACAGGTCTATGCAAAGACCTGAGCCATAATCTTCTAATTGTTGGATTGATTATTTAATTTTTAACTCATCTACTCATCCAAAAAATATTTGAGCTAATTATTAGAGCTGTTTTTTAAATTAAAACATGACTTCTGTGATAATAGGTGCCTTGGATTATTATAAGGCATTTTGAAGTTGTCACACTTTGTAATATTCAAACATATTACCTTTGTATTTTTTAATTAATTATTTTTAATTGGAGGATAATTACTTTACAATATTGTGATGGTTTTTGCCATACATCAACATGAATTAGCCACGGGTGCACCTGTGTCCCCCCATCCTCAAACCCCCCACCTTCTCTCCCCACCCATCCCTCTGGGTTGTCCCAGAGCACTCACTGGCTTTGAGTGCCCTGCTTCATGCATCGAACCTGCACTGGTCATTTATTTTACACATGCTAATATACATGTTCCAATGCTATTCTCTCAAATCATCCCACCCTCGCCTTCTCCCATGGAGTCCAAAAGTCTGTTCTTTATATCTATGTCTCTTTTGCTGCCTTGCATATAGGATCGTCATTACCATCTTTCTAAATTCCATATATGTGCATTAATATACACATATATGGAATTTAGAAAGATGGCTATGGTTTTTCCTGTGGTCATGTATGGATGTGAGAGTTGGACTGTGAAGAAGGCTGAGCACAGAAGAATTGATGCTTTTGAACTGTGGTGTTGGAGAAGACTCTTGAGAGTCCCTTGGACTGCAAGGAGATCCAACCAGTCCATTCTGAGGGAGATCAACCCTGGGATTTCTTTGGAAGGAATGATGCTAAAACTGAAGCTCCAGTACTTTGGCCACCTTATGCGAAGAGTTGACTCACTGGAAAAGACCCTGATGCTGGGAGGGATTGGGGGCAGGAGGAGAAAGGGACGACCGAGGATGAGATGGCTGGATGGCATCATGGACTCAACGGACGTGAGTCTGAGTGAACTCCGGGAGTTGGTGATGGACAGGGAGGCGTGGCGTACTGCGATTCATGGGGTCGCAAAGAGTCGGACACGGCTGAGTGACTGAACTGAACTGAACTGGCTAGCACAATGCTAGAGCCGCGCAGGGAACACAGACGACACTCGGCAAGGGACATCCCAGGAAGAGCAAGCACCGAAAGCCCCAGATTCTGTTTTCTCACACTACCCCCCAGTGAAAGGAGCCACTGGTCCTTGCACAGATGGCAGGACATCCCTGAGCGAATCCGGGGACAGCCTGGTGCACTGGGGGCGGGGAAGTCAGGGCAGAGGCAGATCTAAGGGCTGGTGGGAGAGCCCCCAGCGCCGGGGCTGGACTACCTGAGAAATCCATGCTGGGCCCCACTGCATGGACCCACACGGGTAGAAATGATTCCATTGATAAATGACAGGAAAGAGATCGACGTTTCTCACAGAAGAATCCCACATTACCAGAGAAGCACACTCCACAAGGACCTAACAGACATTCCTCAAAACTGTCAAGATCATCAGAAACAAGGAAAATCTGACAAACTGCTCCAGCAAAGAGGAGACTAGGAGACATGACGCCTGAAATTCATGTGGCATTCTGGATGCAGTCTCAGAACAGAGAGACACACGAGGTGAGGATGAAGGAAGCCTGAGGAAGGCGTGCATTTCAGTTAATGATGATGTATTAACACTGGTCACATCTTCTTGCCTTTTCAAACTGTTCCTGGGGTTCTCAAGGCAAGAATGCTGAAGTGGTTTGCCATTCCCTTCTCCAGTAGAACCACATTTTTTCAGAACTCTCCGCCATGACCCATCCGTTTTGGGTGGCCCTACATAGCGAGGCTCATAGTTTCCATAACTTAGACAAGGCTAGGATCCATGCTATCAGCTTGGTTAGTTTTCTGTGATTGTGGTTTTCATTCTGTGTCCTCTGATGGATAAGAGGCTTGTGGAAGCTTCCTGATGGGAAGGAGGCTATGGAGAAAACTGAGTCTCGCTCTGGTGGGCAAGGCCATGTTCAGTTTCAGTTCAGTCGCTCAGTCGAATCCGACTCTTTGTGATCCGGAGAACCGCAGCACGCCAGGCCTCCCTGTCCATCACCAACTCCCGGAGTTTATCCAAACTCATGTCCATTGAGTCTGTGATGCCACCCAACCATCTCATCCTCTGTCATCCCCTTCTCCTCCTGCCCTCAATCTTTCCCAGCATCAGGGTCTTTTCAAATGAGTCAGCTCTTCACATGAGGTGGCCAAAGTACTGGAGTTTCAGCTTCAATATCAGTCCTTGCAATGAACATCCAGGACTGATTTCCTTTAGGATGGACTGGTTGGATCTCCTTGCAGTTGAAGGGACTCTCAAGAATGTCCATCACCAACTCCCGGAGTTTATCCAAACTCATGTCCATTGAGTCTGTGATGCCACCCAACCATCTCATCCTCTGTCATCCCCTTCTCCTCCTGCCCTCAATCTTTCCCAGCATCAGGGTCTTTTCAAATGAGTCAGCTCTTCACATGAGGTGGCCAAAGTACTGGAGTTTCAGCTTCAATATCAGTCCTTGCAATGAACATCCAGGACTGATTTCCTTTAGGATGGACTGGTTGGATCTCCTTGCAGTTGAAGGGACTCTCAAGAGTCTTCTCCAATGCTACAGTTCAAAAGCATCAACTCTTCCACACTCAGCTTTCTTTATAAACTCACATCCATACATGACCACTGGAAAAACCATAGCCTTGACTAGATGGACTTTGTTAACAAAGTAATGTCTCTGCTTTTTAATATGCTGTCTAGGTTGGTCATAACTTTCCTTCCAAGGAGTGTTTTTTAATTTCATGGTTGCAATCACCATCTGCAGTGATCTTGGAGCCCCCAAAAGTAAAGTCAGCCACTGTATGAACTCCGGGAGTTGGTGATGGACAGGGAGGCGTGGCGTACTGCGATTCATGGGGTCGCAAAGAGTCGGACACGGCTGCGCGACTGAATTGAACTGATTATGATATTTGATGATGATGATGATGTTACTATTTTCAAAACAGCCAATATTTGTGTCATATTAACAAATCCTAATATTTCTTCTATTTATTTATGTTAACTTTAATAAAAGAGGTAACTATAAAATAATTTTGGAGTATAGAGAATCTGAGAAGTGTAAAGAGATATTCAGTTTTATATCAGTTTTGCTATGGATTTGTTTAGTAACCTTACAAAAAAAAAAAACCACTTATTTTGCTCATTTTAAGGCAACAGTTCTGGATCCAAAAGTATGAAAAAAAATTTCTTGAATATTTATTGCTTTGGCATTTAATAATTCCTAAATTCATCAGTACATGAATTGTGAATTTCCAGATGTTCAAGCTGGATTTAGAAAAAGGCAGAGAAAGCAGAGATCAAATTGCCAACATCCATTGGATCATCAAAAAAGCAAGAGAGTTTCAGAAAAAAAATCTACTTCTGCTTTATTGACTATCTCAAAGAATTTGACTGTGTGGATCACAACAAACTGGAAAATTCTGAAATAAATAGGCATACCAGACCAGCTGACCTCTCTCTTGAGAAACCTATATGCAGGTCAGGAAGCAACAGTTAGAACTGGACATGGAACAACAGACTGGTTCCAAATCAGGAAAGGAGTACCTCATGGCTGCATATTGTCACCCTGCTTATTTAATGTATATGCAGAGTATATCATGAGAAATGCTGGACTAGATGAAGCACAAGCTGGAATCAAGATTGCTGGGAGAAATATAAGTAACCTCAGACATGAAAATAACACCACCCTTAAGGCAGAAAGTGAAGAACTAAAGAACCTCTTGATGAAAGTGAAAGAGGAGAATGAAAAAGTTGGCTAAAAAGTCGACATTCAGAAAACTAAGATCATGCATCTGGTCCCATCACTTCATGGCAAATAGATGGGGAAACAATGGAAGCAGTGGCAAACTTTATTTTTTTTTTTTTGGGGGGGGGGCTCCAATATCACAGCTGGAATCAAGATTGCTGGGAGAAATATAAGTAACCTCAGACATGAAAATAACACCACCCTTAAGGCAGAAAGTGAAGAACTAAAGAACCTCTTGATGAAAGTGAAAGAGGAGAATGAAAAAGTTGGCTAAAAAGTCGACATTCAGAAAACTAAGATCATGCATCTGGTCCCATCACTTCATGGCAAATAGATGGGGAAACAATGGAAGCAGTGGCAAACTTTATTTTTTTTTTTTTGGGGGGGGGGCTCCAATATCACTGCAGATGGTGAATGCAGCCATGAAATTAAAAGATGCTTGCTCCTTGGAAGAAAAGTTAAGACCAACCTAGGCAGCCTATTAAAAAGTAGAGACGTTACTTTGCCAACAAAGGTCCATCTAGTCAAACCTATGGTTTTTCCAGTAGTCATATTTGAATGTGAAATTTGAACTATAACAAAAGCTGAGCGCTGAAAAATAGATACTTTTGAACTGTGGTTTTGGAGAAGACTCTTGAGAGTCCCTTGGACTGAAAGAAGATCCAACCAGTCTATCCTAAAGGAAATCAGTCCTGCATATTTATTGAATAACTGATGCCGAAGTAGAAACTCCAGCACTTTGGCCACCTGATGTGAAGAACTGACTCATTTAAAAAGACCCTGATGCTGGGAAAGATTGAAGGTGGACGGAGAAGGGGATGAGAGAGGATGAGATGGTTGGACGGCATCACTGACTCAATGGACATGAGTTTGGGTAAACCTTGGGAGTTGGTGTTGGACAGAGAGGCCTGGTATGCTGCAGTCCATGGGGTCGCAAAGACTTGGACACGACTAAGTGATTGAACTGAACTCAACTCAACTGAATTCCTAAATTTGGAGTTGCCATGTAGAGATAAAAAAATAGTTCACAGAGATTTGTGTGCTTGTGTTTTTGTGTGTGTATGCATGCACGTGAGTGCATATGTCCTTTTCTTTTCCCCTGAGATGGTAATCCCATATATATGTTTAATTCCAAATTTTGAACAAATATTTAAAAGTTCATTTTATAAGGCAATTAACTTTTTTAAAGAGCAGTGGCAGAGAATCTGCAGAAAAGAGTTAACTCTGATCCCCAAATCCCTGATAGCCTTTTTTTCACCCAGCCATGATTATAGCACACAGTACAGTCAAAGGAATGTGCTTGGGCTTAGTTGCATAGTTGTGTCTGACTGCAACCCCATGGAATGTAGCACACCATGCTCCTCTGTTCATGGGATCCTCCAGTCTATTGTTCCATGTCCAGTTCTAACAGTTACTTTTTGACTTGCCTAAAGATTCAAAAAATGGGCCAAAGAACTAAATAGACATTTCTCCAAAGAAGACATATGAATGGCTAACAAACACATGAAAAGATGCTCAACATCACTCATTATCAGAGAAATGCACATCAAGACCACAATGAGGTACCATTTCACACCAGTCAGAATGGCTGTGATCCAAAAGGCTACAAGCAATAAATGCTGGAGAGGGTGTGGAGAAAAGGGAACCCTCTTACACTGTTAGTGGGAATGCAAACTAGTACAGCCACTATGGAAAACAGTGTGGAGATTCCTTAAAAAATTGCAAATAGAACTGTCTTATGACCCAACAATCCCACTGCTCGGCATACACACTGAGGAAACCAGAATTGAAAGACACATGTACCCCAATGTTCATTGCAGCACTGTTTATAATAGACAGGACATGGAAACAACCTAGATGTCCATCAGCAGATGAATGGATAAGAAAGCTGTGGTACATATACACAATGGAATATTAGCCATTAAAAAGAATACATTTGAATCAGTACTAATGAGATGGATGAAACTGGAGCCGATTATACAGAGTGAAGTAAGCCAGAAAGAAAAACACCAATACAGTATACTAACACATATATATGGAATTTAAAAAGATGGTAATGATAACCCTGTATGTGAGACAGCAAAAGAGACACAGATGTATAGAATGGCCTTTTGGACTCTGAGGGAGATGGTGAGGGTGGGATGTTTTGGGAGAATGGCACTGAAACATGTATACTATCATGTAAGAAACGAATCGCCAGTCTATGTTTGATACAGGATACAGGATGCTTGGGACTGATACATGGGGATGATCCAGAGAGTTGATATGGGGTGGGAGATGGTGGTGGTGGGGTGTTCAGGATTGGGAACTCATGTACGCCCAAGATGGATTCATGTCAATGTATGGCAAAACCAGTACAGTAAAGTAAAATAAAGTAAAAATAAAAATTAAAAACAAAAGATTTTTCAGGTGGCAGGTCAGGTGTTCTGGTATTCCTATCTCTTTAAGAATTGCTTTTGTTCAAATCAGAGATCTGCTAACTATTGTGTGAAATTAGGTTAGTTACTTTACCTATTAATTGCTCTGTTCCTCATTCTTAAATGAGGCAGATGCCTATTATTCAACCCAGCAATCCCACTCCTAGGTAATACATTAAGAGAAATGAAAACATATGTCTAAATAACTCTATATTAATCAAAAAATCTGATATAGATACTTATTGTCACTTTGTAATCATCAAAAAGCAACTCAAAATGTGTATTAATTTGTGGACAAACTGTGGTATATACATACTATAGGGTACTACTCAAGAATAAAGGTGAATTGGTATTTGCAATAATGTGGATTAATCTTAAATACATTATGCAATATGAAAACTGACAAAATAAAAGACTACATTTAAAAATCTCATTCACGTAGTATATTGGATTCCCAGGTGGCACAGAGGTAAAGAATCCATCTGCCAATGCAGGAGACACAGGAGATATGTGTTGGATCCCTGGGTCAGGAAGACTCCCTGGAGTAGGAAATGGAAACTAACTTGAGTATTCCTACCTAGAAAATTCCATGGACAGAGGAATCTGGCCGGCTGTAGTCTATGGGACCACAAACAGTCAGACATGACTGAGCAACTGAGCACACACACATATAGTATTATGGAAAGATAAAAGTATGAGGACATAATGCAAACCAATAGTTATCATCGATTATGAGTAAAGAGAGGGTATGAACTCCAAAAGGGCTGAGGGAACTTTTGGAGAGTAATGGACCTGTTGATTGACATGTGATCATATAATTGAATGCATGTATCTAAGTTTATAGGAATGCATATTATCAAAAGGTGACTTTTTAAGTTATATCTCAAAACACTTAATTAAGTTCAGTTCCGTTCAGTCTCTCAGTCGTGTCTGACTCTTTGCGACCCCATGAATCACAGCACACCAGGCCTCCCTGCCCATCACCAACTCCCGGAGTTCACTCAGACTCACGTCCATCGAGTCAGTGATGCCATCCAGCCATCTCATCCTCGGTCATCCCCTTCTCCTCCTGTCCCCAATCCCTCCCAGCATCAGAGTCTTTTCCAATGAGTCAGCTCTTCGCAGGAGGTGGCCATAGTACTGGAGTTTCAGCTTCAGCATCATTCCCTCCAAAGAAATTCCAGGGCTGATCTCCTTCAGAATGGACTGGTTGGATCTCCTCACAGTCCAAGGGACTCTCAAGAGTCTTCTCCAACACCACAGTTCAAAAGCATCAATTCTTTGGTGCTCAGCTTTCTTTACAGTCCAACTCTCACATCCATACATGACCACCAGAAAAACCATAGCCTTGACAAATCTTTGTTGGCAAAGTAATGTCTCTGCTTATAAGTTATATCTCAAAACACTTAAAGGGACATGATAAAGGTACATACTTCATCAGGTGGTTGTGAAAATTAAGAAAGACAGTGGATATAAAATGTAGGGTTTGACATTTTAAGCACTCAACAAATCCTAGCTATCATTATTACCTTAAACCCAATTCTTCATAATTGTAAATGGTGAAAATTTTATTAAAAAATTATTTCTAAGTAAAAAAGTAACATTTTAATAGCCTTTTAAGAAAATAGTAGGTTTTTTGGGTTTAATAATAGTTTGGTTTATAGTAAGGCCCACCTGTTTCTATCATATTAAAAATAACTCCCATACTCTCAGGGCTGTGTTTTCAAGATAGATTCATGTACTGAGGCTGTCCATGAGTTTTTGTGCATAATGAAATCTAGACACAATAAACCTAAAATGAGAAGGAAATCTTCTGACTTTTCAGAGGTATCCAGTCTTTCTTCCAGAGTCCCCCAGCCTCCCATTCAGTGGCCAGGATCAGGACACCTATCCCACTTCCCCAGGGCCTTGTTCTCCTTTGTCTCTATCTTCTTAGCACCTTCTCTTGGCTCTTTTTTTTTTTACAAATCTCAGTCTTCATATCCACCAAGCTCTGCAAGATTTGGTAAACCCATCAAATCATTCCATCTCCTTTACATAGTGCCTGGCTCAGAGGTGGGTATAACCTGATACTCCCTGGCCATAGGTAAGGAGCAGAGTAGAGAGGAGAACAGCATAGTAGTTTTTCAATAGTTGTGGGAAGAGACCTCCTATCTCTTTCTATCTCACCTATAGATGTGATAATGTGTAGACAGATCCTGAAAGTACCACCACGTGGGAGGCCTACCATGAGACAAAAGCCAGCCAGACTACAACCTCTATCATTTCAGTAACCAATAAATTATCCCTGTTGTTTAAGCCATTTGGAGTCAAATCCTTTACTAATAAAGAAAATCACTTCAACCAATGTATTTCCCATTAATATTCCAGTTTTACAAGTCTAATAAGGTTAACAATGGTTTGGAGCTCAACTAATCTGATTATACATACATTAAGTCCTTAGAGACATGTAATAACAGATTCTCATACACATGCACATTTTAGTACACAATTTAGAAATCTTAGAGTTTTTTGTTCAATGAAAATTACACAAAGGAGGTAGGTCTTATAAACTTTTTTTTTTAATGGACTTTTCTGAAAAATCTACATAAATACTGTCTTACAAAAATTTTCTTTGGCATCTAAATTTCAAAATAGTGAAATACATCTGTAGTTCTTTACCTCTGCTTTCTAACAACAAATGGATGTTGTATAGATTAAAAATGTACAACTTCTCTGGCTTATAAAAATTAATAAAACTACTTAAAATTTGGACAAGGATGTCTGAATTAATGCAGAGACTGTGAGCTAATTTCATTTATATATATTTTTAAACTCTGAAAACAGAATGACTACTAAAGCTTCAAAACGAGTATATCAGACACCTAGCACCAACCCCAGTTCTTTTTAAAGGGAAACAAAAATTGAGAGGAGTTATCTTCATGGGTGAAAATAAAATAAGCTACTTACTATATACTAGTGTCCTAGGATTTTCTAGAACTAGTGTTTATTGTTTGTTTATATTATAACTGTGGATTGAAGAAAGATGTACAACCAAACAGTCATAAGTGAAGTTTTATCTGGTGACCTTACTGAGGACTATAGCCCAGGAAATAGCCTCTGAACTCTGAGGAAGTGATACGAAGAGGTAAGGGAAGAGCCAAGATATATCAGAGTTTTGGGTACAAAAAAAAAAAAAAGTAGTTGAATGTCAAAAGATTACTGCTATTCACATAAAACAGAAATCTCAAGTTAAGATTTTAGTGCTTTTGTATGTATGGGAAGAAGCAAAAGTCTGGGCTCACTGAAATTATTCTTTAGATGTGCATTTTAACCATCCAAGGATAATATCCAAAGCACAGAATTCTTCCTGTTTTTCTGCATTCTGAATTACTATTGGGATGCACTGTTGGGGGTGCATGGGGCAGCTACAGTGTTCAACAGGTTAATAGAGGGAAAGGTTCACTCTTCACTGGTTTGCTAGGCAACATTCTCTTTCCACATAACTATATCAAACACAAAGTCATACATTTTGTCATTCCTGGATTTTCAGCAAGATAACTATATCTACAAAACTTTCTTCCCCTTTATCTAACTATACTTGAAATATCATAATTTTTCCAAATTTATATGAATTTTTTTTCTTTAGAAAATGAAAATACTCTATGAAATAGTTAGCACTTCACTTTGTTACTGGTAGTTGAAACTTAGTCCTGAGAAACTTAATCTACCAGTTCTTTCAATAAAGCTTTAAGAGTAGTAATTGAGAATAAGTGAAGATAATGAATAAAATAAACACTACAACTAGAATATTTAATGTCAAACTGACTCAATCCTTCTTTGTTTCCAACTATACAATGGTAACTATCATATCACCACTTTTTATTATAGGATTTTCCCTCCCCTCCTATTATCAAAATAGCCAGTAAGAGTCTAATATGATTCTCAATTTAAGAGAAAGGAAAAGACAAATTATGCCCCTATGTTAAAGATATGCCCAAGGCCACATAGGAAGAAACAGAACAGGAAATGAATAGTATTTGCCTGATTGGCATATAATCAACTCCTAGATGGTGAGGTATAGACAGAACCATAAAGAAGATCATATGAGAAAGACCAGCTGTCCAGCAGTGTCCCTAGGGCCCGACTACATGGGTTCATAGCAGGGTCATCCATGTGCCGTCCTGGGATATTAGGACATAACATCTCTGCCTATTTCTGCACCTGAAAACAGAAAGAGCACATGATTGTGAGGAAAACTAGGAAACACATATAAATGACATGACACAGTACTTAGGATGCAGAAAGCACACAGTACACATTAGCTATTATTATCACTATTATTATTATCATTATTACTGAAAGACTTGAAAACATGAGCTGAACTGGATATACCCTGTCTTACCCCCTTCCTGTTATGGACTGAATTTTCCTGATAAAATTTATATTTTCAAACTGAAATTTCAACATGATTGTATTTGTAGATGGGGCCTCTATGCCTGCTAATGTAGGAGACACAAGAGACACAGGTTTGATCCCTGGGTTGGGAAGATCCCTGGAGAAGGAAATAGCAACCTACTCCAGTATTCTTGCCTGGAGAATCACATGGACAGAGGACCTTGGCAGACTAGAGTCCATGGGATCGCAAAGAATTGAACATGACTGAAGCAACCATAGTCAAGGCTATGGTTTTTCCAGTGGTCATGTATGGATGTGAAAGTTGGACTGTGAAGAAAGCTGAGCAATGAAGAACTGCTGTTTTTGAACTGTGGTGCTGGAGAATACTCTTGAGAGTCCCTTGGACTGCAAGGAGATCCAACCAGTCCATTCTAAAGGAGATCAGCCCTGGGTGGTCTTTGGAAGGAATGATGCTAAGCTGAAACACCAGTACTTTGGCCACCTCATGCAAAGAGTCGACTCATTGGAAAAGACTCTGATGCTGAGAGGGATTGGGGGCAGGAGGAGAAGGGGACAACAGAGGATGAGATGGCTGGATGGCATCACTGACTCGATGGACGTGAATCTGAGTGAACTCCAGGAGTGAACTCTGGGTGATGAACAGGGAGGCCTGGTGTGCTGTGATTCATGGGGTCACAAAGAGTCGGACATGACTGAGCGAGTGAACTGAACTGAAGCAACTTAGCACATATGCACATGAAGCTAGTTAAGATCCAGTGAGGTCACAAGTGTGGGGCCCTGATATATGAAGAGAAGGAGACTACAGAGATCTCTCTTTCTGAGCACACAAAGAGAAGGTCCTATCTTGGCTCAGTAAGAAAAATGCTTTTCAGTAAGCTAGGAAGAGAGAGACGTCACTAGAAAGCAATCGAGTCAGCAACTTGATCTTGGACTTCCAGGGTCCAAAACTGTGAGAAAATAAATTTCTCAATGCTATTTTTGCCATTTAAGTCTGTGTATTTTTTTATGGCAACCAAGTAGACTAAGACACCACCCATTCTTTTTTTTATTATCTTATTTACATTTTTACTGGAATGTAGTTTCTTTACAATGTTGTGTTAGTTCTGCTGTACAGCAAAGTGAATCAGCTATACCAAGTGAAGGACAGGGATGCTTGGAATGTTGTGGTCCATAGGATCATACGTCGGACATGATTTAGTGATGGAACACATGCACATATCCCCTTTTTGGATTTCCTTCCCATCTAAATCACCACAGAACCTTGAGTAGAGTTTGCTGTGCTATACAGTAGGTTCTCACTAGTTGTCTATTTTATATATAGTAGTTTACGTCAATCTTAGTCTCACACGTCATCATGATATACATGTTTGTTCTGTTTCTGCTTTGCAAATAGGTTCATCTGTACCATTTTTATAGATTCCACAAATATGTGGAATTTCTCTTTCAGACTTCACTTGAATGGACTTTGACACTACCATATTTGCCTTATCACTTCAGAGACTGGAATGTTTAACAGCTTATTCCCACCACTGTATGAGGGAAAAGTCACTGACAAAACCCTGCTGTCAGTTTTTGTCTTAGACCAGGACTGGCAAACTTTTTCTGTAAAGGGCCTGGATAGTATTTTACACTTTGCAGGACACATGGTGATTGTTATCACAACTCAGCTCTGCCATTACTATGTGAAAGCCATCACGGATGATACAAACATTCTGAATGGGACTGTGTTCTGATAAAATTTTATTTATAGACACTGACATTTAAATTTCACATAAGTTGAATATGCCACAAAATATGATTTATTTTTTTCAGTTATTTAAAAATTGGAAAAAGCCACAGTCTTAGCTTGCTAGCCCCTCTCTTAGAGCATTGTTTAGTTATAAGTATTTACCCTGTCTTTAGTTTCTCTTGTTTTGAAATGGCTTTCCCAAGTTTTATTCACTTAAGTCAGTGCACTATAAAGTTTTATTGGTTAGAGAAAAATCTGGAAACCTTTGATCTATTTCCCAAAGACCCTGATTCCAAAATCACACCACCTTGTTCAGATCACATGAATACATTCTGTTAGAACATTCCCTTGGCAGACCTTTTCCCAACAGGACAAATTAGATTGGCAATCCCTGTACTCTTTCTACATGACTTTATAACATTAAAGGGGATGATATATGCAAAAGAGTTTTGAAAAATGAAAGGGCTATTTAAGTACAAATAATGCAGTAAACTGCTTTGGACATGATTTTTCACTTTGATACTGATTTACTTAGCTAGTCATGTCCCCTTGATACAATGAAAAATTTTTTAAAGCCAGTCATGATGTCTTTTTATTTCTTTATATCTGAGAGAGTAGTAAAATGCCAGATAGTACACTCATAAATAACAATGTATGATGTTAAATGAAGCAATATGAAATAAGTGATGATGATGATAACTGTTTTTCACACATAAATGTGCCATTAACTAATTTTTGTTCCATTTTTACCCAAACTACTCAGTAGTTTCCCTCAAAACCAGAGGATGTCTTTGACCCCCTTGTGTGGAGCTGTCAACAAATTCAATCATTTTGAAAGAACATAACTCAAAAGTATAAAGTTTAAAAAGTATACATATTGGTTTTCCATTCCTTCCAATTCACCCATATCCGTTCAGTTAGAGTCATCATTATAGTTCTTTATTAGCTGTCCAACTTTTCCAGGATGTCTATCTTGAGTCTGATCTTCATTATTTTCTATGTGAATGAATACAATATTCTCCTAGCTGCTTGCCTTACTTCCTATCTTCCTACTTATTTTACTTATCAAATTCATTCTCTGCAGTACAAATTACTTGACAAACCTTTCACCTAGGCATTTAACATTCTCTATCTTCATGGTTTGGCTCAGGCTATCCCTCCCACCGGAATTTTTACTTTATCACTTCTTCCCACATATCAGAATTCTATCTGTCCTTGAAATTTCATCTCAAATATCAGCTTTGCACTGAAAACATTTCCAATGCCTCTATTGCATGTGACTACCCTCTTCCTTGCTTCTTTATGATAGTTCAATCTTACCTGTACCGTTTAAAATGTCCTGTGGCCTTGGGTATGTTTTTAATCTGTCCTTTGGGAGATTCTACATTTCAGGAAGTCATGTACTGTATCTTCTTAATTTTTGCATTCTCTGTCTCTTATGTTCATTTGCATACTAAATGATTGATAATAAATGTTGTTTTTATCAATATGTTCTCCCAGTTCAAGGTCTTTTTTTCTTAGCTAAGACATTTAGCAAGATCCTTGTGTGGGAAAAAACTGTAGTTGACTCATGGATGGAATACTTTTGAAATAAAAAGAGGCTTCCAGCTATCAAATAACTTGTACACAAACAGTCTGGGAAATAGAACAAAATGGAAGAGTGACCCATAAATAGGGGATTCAACAGTAGGCAGTGCAAAACAATGATCAGGGATTGATCAGAGATTGATCTGAAAAGTCTTCTTTAAAAGCCTGAGTCAGAGTCTCTTATATTCATTTAATCAATTAGCAAACTTGAGTCACAGTTTAGCTGGAGTCTCAATAAGAATAATTTGTAGTTAACATGTTGAGAGTACAGAATTTGCTGTTAATGGAGTTTTTAATTTAATCTTAAAATTATTGCTTTAAATACTCTTTTATTTTCTGAACAGTGAAGATCTCATTAAATTAAGGACCCCAAGAAGTCAAACATGAACATTACAGGTGTTACTAGCTAATGCTAATTCTTTTGGACTTCATTTGGAATATGGTCTGTTATTTATGGTACTGTCTCTCTGCTGTAGTCATTCATCCATTATCACTTGTCATTCTGAACATCCTACCATAGGCTGGGCAGGCATTGTTGTCAGACTTAATCCAGTAGATGAAGTAGTACCACTGAAAACAAAAATGGATGTGTGCTAATTTCAGACTTTGTTTAGAGAAAAGGAAAGGTGCTGAGGTTGAAAGAACATGTAGAATGGGATAATGCATTTGAATAAAGACTTCATTCTTTTTTAAATATACTTTATTTGTCTGGGTTATTCTTTTGTTTTGGCTGCACATTTTCAAAGTATTTAACAAAAAGCTGATTATAAGCCTGACTATGTGGAGCCCATGACGGAAGAAAGAGCTAGTGTGAAGTTTCTGCTCTCCAGAGGCTGAGATGGGTGTGATTAGCTGTGACATTTTGAAGAGTGTGAATGGATTTAGAAGAATAACATAAAGGACACAGATTACAATTTCAATTAGCTGCCAAATGATTATATAAACTCAAGCAATGTCAAGCAATTTATCTCTCATTGTTTTAGAAGCCAAATGAGTAGAAATACTGCACTAATCTGTTTAAAATGTAAATTACCTTAGGTTTTGCAAAAGTACATGATCAAAGATATTAACTGTAACTCTGTACAGATGTGTATGTGTGTGCTAAATTGCTTCAGTCATGTGCAACTCTTTAGGTCCCGATGGACCGTTAGTCCGCCAGGCTCTTCTGTCCGTGGAATTCTCCAGGCAAGAATACTGGAGTGTATGGCCATGCCTTCCTCCACGGTTCTTCCCAATCCAAGGATAGAACCTGTATCTCTTATGTCTCCTATATTGTCGGAAAGTTCTTTATCACTAACGCCACCTGGGAAGCCCTCACACAGATGTAGCAACTAAATGAGAAATTGATATTTTATCTGTCATATAGATATGTTTCCTGCTTCTCAAGCTTTGGAAAAGTGAACTACAGAATAAAACTGACTGACTTGATGCTAGGATGTTTTAAAAATCAGATGTTTCCTACACTCAGTATCAGTATCAGTTCAGTTCAGACCCTCAGTCTTGTCCGACTCTTTGCGACCCCATGGACTACAACACGCCAGGCCTCCCTGTCCATCACCAACTCACGGAGTTTACCCATACTCATGTCTACTGAGTCAGTGATGCCATCCAACCATCTCATCCTCTGTCATCCTCTTCTCCTCCTGCCCTCAATCTTTCCCAGCATCAGGGTCTTTTCAAACGAGTCAGCTCTCTGCATCAGGTAGCCAAAGTATTGGAGTTTCAGCTTCCCACACTACAATAAACAAAACAGATAGCCAATAAGGACCTACTGTATAGCACAGGGAAGTATACACAATATTTTTCAATAATATAAAAGGGAAAGGGCTTCCCAGGTGGTGTTAGTGGTAAAAAGCCCACTCGCCAATGCAGGAGACATAAGAGATGTAGGTTCCAATCCATCTTTGAGTTGGGAAGATCCCTTAGTGGAGGGCATGGCAAGCAACTCCAGTATTCTTGCCTTGGAGAATCCCATGGAAAGAGGAGCCTGGTGGGCCACAGTCCACAGGGTTGCAAAAAGTTGGACATGACTGAAGCAATTTAGCATGCATGCACTCAAAAAGGAAAAGAATCTGAAAAAAACATATATGTATATACATAACTGAATCACTTTGCTATATAAGTGAAACTAACTTAACATAGTATATCAACTATATTGCTAAAAAATCTTAGATTTCTCCTCTACCTAAAAGTCTGACTTTGATTACATGCAACAGAATAAGAATGTTGCCTGACAACTCCATCACTGAGGTAGTGCTGACCCATTAAAAAGATCCAGAAATAACCCCCAGAAGAGCTATTCTTAATTATTTACAAAACTGAAGTAGTTGGAAAACATTGAATTATTTGTTGAATCTTCCTGGGCCTCTGGAAATTTCTCAGGCTGTGTTTTTGTACCTTGCTTTGGTCTGTGTGTTTGCCTTACCAGTCTCCTTAATTTCAGTTCCTTGGATAAGTATTGTGGCTTCTCCCTCTAATTTGGCCAATTCAGAGAGCTGCCAGCTGGGCGCTGGCTTGGCCTCAGAGTTTGACTGTGGTCCTCATTACTCAACAGAGCAACTCACAGAGCTAGGTTACTCAGTTCTATGATGGGGTAAGACCAAATCCAAACAACCATAGCACAAATCACAAAATGACCAAATCCTCCTCTCTCAACTATAGTAGCTGTTTCTCCTTTACCAAATATGGGCTTAGTTATCCATGGTTCCTCTTGTTTTCAGATACAAATTACTGATGCACCTGATCATAGAATGACCCCTTTTTCTAACAGCATCCCAATCAGAGAGAAGTCTTGCTTCTTTGTTGCCCTCTCAAAATTACAAATTTTATCACTAAACCCTCCTGACACCATCTAACTAAAGTAGCCATTAGTTCTGCAAGGTGACAGGGTCCTTTCAAAGTGATAAATAGCTTTCTTTGCTCACTAGAGTGGTCTTGGTGGTCCATGGCAGGTAGTCACTGACAACTTTTCATTGAGCACTTATTATGAGTTCTATAATCATAGTGCTCTGGTAAAAAACATGAAGATATCCTTGTTTGTATGCTATAAAAATGCATACAGCATGTTAGAAAATAGAATATTCTCCATGATCCTTCTATGTTAAGAAGTATATCATTGTTGTTTAGTTGCTAAGCCAAGTCCTACCCTTTGTGACCTGATCAATTATAGCATGCCAGCCTCCCCTGTTCTTCACTATCTCCCAGAGTTTGCTCAGATTCATGTCTACTAAGTCAGTGATGCTATCTAATCATCTCATCCTCTGCTGCCCTTTCTCCTTTTGCCTTCAATGTTTCCCTAATCACTGTATGGATTAACTAAGAGATCTTTACCAAGTTTCAGGATGGCAATGCCACTATACTTATTGTTCCCACTGTGAAGTTGATCTCACAAGACTTATAATTTCCACAGTCTCTGTGACAGAGATAAAGATTCACAGCTCAGATCACCTGCTGAGTGGGTATAGTGGATTGACCACCCCATCTGCCATGTCCTTGATTTACCACTACCATTGCCATTAACAACAGTGGTGACATTACTGCTGATGTGACCATACTTTTCTGTGCTGCCCCCTCCATACAAAAATAGAGAGCAGCAGGAATATGAGTGTTGGACCATTCTGATAGGGTGGGACTCCTCTAATGGACAGCTGTGTCTTAAAGACTCCCCAGTGGCCAAGCCAAAGCTTTCTCAGAACCAGTCAACAGTCTGAGGTTCTTCCTACCTAATCCTTCCTTCTCATTTTTCTACTTACAGGTGTCGGATTTACATCAGGGTCTAAAGGACACCTTGCTGTCTCTCTTTTGTCTGTCACAGTGTTTAGCAAATACATCTCTCACACATCTAATTTCTTCTTGTCATCTACTTCTTAAAGGACCAGAATTCACAACCATTCAAAGTATAAGCAGAGAAGTTAAATTTTAATATTGGACCATCTACTGTTGTTCCTAATACTTTCAAAAGTCAGTGAAAGGGGACTTTCCTGGCAGTCCATTGGGTAAAACACCAAGCTCCCAATGCAGGGTACCAGGGTTCGATTCCTGGTCAGGGAACTAGATTCCACATACCACAACAAACACCTAGTATAGCCAAATAAATACAAATAAATATTTAAAAACAGAAAATCAGTGAAAAAATGAGACTGCTTTAACTGCCAAATAATGAAGGATGAGTTTTAAGATGTCAAAGAGCAAATTTAACTAAGATAGTGCTAATTTTTTTTTTTCAAATTCGTCTGAGCTGTATCATGCTTAATTTCATTTGTGAAATATGGGTTTCATTCTTTAATCCCTCCTCATTTATTCTGGGGATCTGGACATGCTACTTCCTTCTGATATCTATATTTAAGTTGTGGGTATTCATATTCCACTAGCTCTGACCAGACTTTCTTCTCTCCTGTAAAAAATCCTTGTATCTTTCAAGATACACTTAGCTTCTTGAAGAAGCAGTATCGATGCATCTGAAGGCTTAGTCTGGATTCTACTTCTCATATCACCCACAGGATTTTGTGTTTATCACATATGGTAGTGTTTGCAGGTCCTCCTACTTTTTATCTCTCTTAGTGTCTGCAAGAATCAGTGTTTTGAATCATAGCAGCTCCTAGCAGAATTTCTGGTATAGCATTGTTGATAAACATATAATTACTATTAAATTAATATATAAGTGAAAGAATGAATAACCATTGATTAATTACTGATTCACCACTGAATTTCATATTTCTGCATGTACTCTATGTTCTTGGTTCCAACTCATGTGAATGACTGAATTCCTCTGCTGCTTGCCCACTGTACCAGCTCATAATATTCAACAATTATATGCTCTTGAGAGTCCCTTGGACTGCAAGGAGATCCAACCAGTCCATCCTAAAGGAGATCAGTCCTGGTGGTTATTGGAAGGACTGATGTTGAAGCTGAACTCCAATACTTTGGCTGCCTGATGCGAAGAGCTGACTCATTAGAAAAGACCCTGATGCTGGGAAAGATTGAGGGCAGGAGGAGAAGGGGATGACAGGATGAGATGGTGGGATGGCATCACCAATTCAATGGACATGGGTTTGGGTAGACTCCTGGAGTTGGTGATGGACAGGGAGGCCTGGCGTGCTGCAGTTCATGGGGTTGCAAAGAGTCTGACAAGACTGAGCAACTGAACTGAACTGATATGCTCAACTAGGTCATATCTTGACCAGCCCTGTATATATTGGCAGTTTTTCTGAAAAATTAAGTTATTCCTGGATATTATGCTATCAATATGTGATAATATGGGATGTAAGTCCCATGTGGCGGCTATTTACTTCATCTGCCCTGCCCATTGGAGAAGCAATGGCACCCCACTCCAGTACTCTTGCCTGTAAAATCCCATGGACAGAGGAGACTGGTAGGCTGCAGTCCATGGGGTCACTAAGAGTTAGACACAAATGAGTGACTTCACTTCTCACTTACATGCACTGGAGAAGGAAACGGTAACCCACTCCAGTGTTCTTGCCTGAAGAACCCTAGGGATGGTGGAGCCTGGTGGGAGGCCATCTATGGGGTCACACAGAGTCAGACATGACTGAAGCAACTTAGCAGCAGCAGCAGCAGCAGCAGCAACCCTGCCCATGGTCTATATAGAACACCAGACATGTTTTAGGAATTCAGTTAATTAGCATGAGATCCTAGTACAAAGAATGCTATAAACCACAACAGAAGATCAGGTTAAGAAGATGAGAGCTTTTATAGATTTCTTGAAGGAACAGAGGCTTGCCCTTTAGAGAAGGGGCAGGTGAACTTAATTATATATTGTAGATTATTGGAAACTCTTGAGCATTAGAGCTCTCTAACAATTACAGAAAGGCCCATCAATGCCCCAATATTCATATACAGGCCTCAGGGATGACAAAGCATGATTTATGTAAGCTTATCAAATTTCATCTACTCATGAATGTGCTGTGAACTACTGAAGCAGCCATCTTTAGCTCAAACAGTGAACTTTTTAAAATCCAGAATCTGGATGGGAAGGTAGTGAAGTAAATGGAATTTGAAACTTTTCTGTGATTAAATTCCTATACAGCAATGCAACCAGTACAGTATATGGCTGTAGTCCTCCTAAGCACTATTTCATTGCACATTTTTCATTTTATGACCCACACAAAAAGTGCAAAACAGCTATCTAGGTGAGGTAAATGGAGCATGTTGGTTGTTATATATAGTAAAGAATGGATTAGATATGGTTAATATATTTAAATGTAAATAACAATCTCTTTCATGTCAAGGGGATTCTATGCATAGAATTAACTCATTTATAGGACAATAAATCTTAAAATGGAAATAAAGTTGGGAGAATCACTTTTCTGTGGTAACTTTCCTGTGGTAGTCAGGAACCTATAATGTACCCACCAGAATATGTGGATTAAAATTGTATTAGTTGAAACAAACATGTAGTTATTTATTTAAGGCAAAGCAAACATAATTGTGAAATCATGTTATTGAAAAATAACACAGACCACTTCATGAGAGGAGAAAACTAAAGACAAAGATTCTGAATAAAATCCTTAGTAGCATTTCTAACAATGGGCGTTCTTTAACGAGTTTAGGGTAGGTATAAACATGGTAATACTTCTGATGGTCCTGGTGGCAAACTGTGCTGACTTTCCTGTTTTATGGGGCTTCTCTGATGGCTCAGAGATAAAGAATCCACCTGCAATGCAGGAGACACAGGAGACCCGGCTTTGATCCCTGTGTTAGGAAGATCCCCTGGAGGAGAAAATGGCAACCAACTCCGATATTCTTGCCAGGATAGCCCCATGGACAGGGGAGCCTGGTGAGCTACAGTCCATGGTGTTGTAAAGAGTTGGAAATGAATAAGCATGCTGGCAGGCAGATAGGCCTGTTTAACAAGCGAAGTCAACAAAATTTCATGTTTGATCAACATGATAAGCAACAAAATGTATAATAAAAATACAAAAGCAGTTCTTGTTCCAGGCCTACTTTTTGATCAAAAAGTGATCTTAGTGCTGCCCCAAATATGTGAATTATATTTAGTCATTCAATCACACATTTGTCAATTTCTTCCTGATTCCCCAGTAAGGGTCTAGTAACTGGAAAGCTAGTTTTCAATCTGGAGGTCAAGTTAGAAAACCCTCCTCCAATGGTGAAAATGCTCCTTTGCTTACACAGGCACAAACAAGTGTCCCATTGAAACCCCTCTGCAAGACCAACTGAAGCAGGAGAGGTCATGCAGTTGGGACAGAAAGAGACCAAAAGTTTAAATTAGAAGTCACCTGGCCTCAAATTATCACTGTCATCTTGAACAAACAAGTCTTGAGCTGCTTGTACTAAAGGCATTTGTTTCTGGGGATACAGATCAAGAACTTGAAGATTCTAGCTTTGATTGAAGAACAAAAAAACAGGATTTTTTTTTTCAATCTAGCTATCAAACTGTTATTTAAATATAACATTTAGCAACACGCTATCAACAATGATTACACTAAAACACTTCTAGTTTCAATCTGAAGCACAGATTAGAGCTCAGAAAACAGACTGATCCAAAAAAAAAAAAATTACCTTCGTTATACCTTTTTAGCTCAACATTCAGAAAATGAAGATCATGGCATCTGGTCCCATCACTTCATGGGAAATAGATGGGGAAACAGTGGAAACAGTGTCAGACTTTATTTTGGGGGGCTCCAAAATCACTGCAGATGGTGACTGCAGCCATGAAATTAAAAGACGCTTACTCCTTGGAAGAAAAGTTATGACCAACTTAGATAGCATATTAAAAAGCAGAGACATTACTTTGTCAACAAAGGTCCGTCTAGTCAACGCTATGGTTTTTCCAGTAGCCATGTATGGATGTGAGAGTTGGACTGTGAAGAAAGCTGAGCACCGAATAATTGATGCTTTTGAACTGTGGTGTTGAAGAAGACTCTTGAGAATCCCTTGGACTGCAAGGAGATCCAACCAGTCCATGCTGAAGATGAACCCTGGGATTTCTTTGGAAGGAATGATGCTAAAGCTGAAGCTCCAGTACTTTGGCCACCTCGTGCGAAGAGTTGACTCATTGGAAAAGACTCTGATGCTGGGAGGGATAGGGGGCAGGAGGAGAAGGGGACGACAGAGGATGACATGGCTGGATGGCATCACTGACTCGATGGACGTGAGTTTGAGTGAACTCCAGGAGTTGGTGATGGACAGGGAGGCCTGGCATGCTGCGATTCATGGGGTCGCAAAGAGTCAGACACAACTGAGTGACTGAACTGAACTGAACTGATACCTTTTAATCACCACAACAACATGGAAACTAAGAAAGAGTAAAGTTCAATACCTTATTCAAGATCACAATACCAGGAAATAGCTGACCTGGGATCTGAACCAGGGTTCATTTTTGTTATTAACCCCTGCTGTACTTGTGATATTCCAAGAGGATATGAGTAAGACAAATAAAATTTATAGAGATAAATTTAAATTCCAAATAAAAATTATTCAGAGTAATTATGGTGCTGTATTAATTGAACATATGGATTTTTGATGCAGTGGCTTCATATATTTAGATTTTAGGTCCTGAGAGTAATGGAAAAAGCATTAGCTAGTCATCTATCACAGATGGTATATATGGACCCAAGTTGTGTTTTTACAGACTGTAAATTATGACACCATTAAATGTTAAAACATCCTTGTCAATCTAAAACCTTAGCTCCAAGAAAGGAAATTCAGTCCAGGTAGCTTACATACAGTGTATCATAAAAAATTATAAGAATAAAAAAAAAAATCTCCTGGAAGCCAATAGATAAAAGTACAGAAAGGTCCCAGGTTGAATGGGTATGATGTCCAGTTTAAATATATTTAAATTACATATTTAAATATAATTAGCATATGTAACATGAAGTAAAAGTCACTCGCTCGTCTCCGATTCTTTGTGACCTCATGGACTATACAGCCCATGGAATTCTCCAGGCCAGAATACTGGAGTGGGGAGCCTTTCCCCTCTCCAGGGGATCTTCCCAACCCAGGGATAGAATCCAGGTCTCCCTCATTGCAAGTAGATTTTTTACCAACTGAGCCACAAGGGAAGTCCAATATGTAGCATATGTATGCCAATTTTATTTGAATAAATGTTTAAAAGAGTGGATTCTTTCTACTCTAAAAATAGTAATACAAATTTGTTTCTCTAAATCTGCATATATATAGACAGACCTATCTCTATTCTTATCCATATCTCTATTTCTGTATCTGTCTATCTATCTAGAGAAGGATATCTCTTGGCCAGAAGCTACTGAGTAGGGTACCTGAAAGTGTCTTTTTTCTAATTTTCTGAAATGTATACGTACAGTTATCTTGGTGTTGATAGATGATAGCTCAAGCACCATGGCTTTATGATCATACAGGGTTAGGGAAAAATGCATCCATTTCTCAGTCTGAGTCACACAGAACCACTGACACAATCATCAGCGGTTAGAGAGTAGGGCCACGTAATAATAACATGGCTTTCCAAAAATCAATACACCCATCAGGATTGATCAGGTGTGGGGAGTCCTTACAAAACAGTGTGTGTGCTGGATAGATTTCTAGTTGAAATGTGACTTGATCAGAACTCACACCCTCTCTATCTCCCGGTTCTTTCAAGTCTCCTCAATAAACTATCCCTGTTCCAGTTAAACCTCCAAATTCTAAAACTCTTTTCATGGTGAATAGATGGGGAAAAAGTAGAAACTGGCAGATTTTATATACTTGGGCTCAAAAATCACTGCAGATGGTGACTGCAGCCGTGAAATTAAAAGATGCTTGCTCCTTAGGAGAAAAGCTATGATAAATCTAGACAGCGTATTAAAAAAGAGAGCTATCACTTTGCCAACAAAGGTCCGTATAGTCAAAGCTATGGTGGCGCTAGTGGTAAAGAATCTGATTGCCAATGAAGGAGACGTAAGAGACATGCGTTCCATCCCTTGGTCAGGAAGACTCCCTGGAGGAGGGCATAGTAACCCACTCCAGTATTCTTGCCTGGAGAATCCCATGGACAGGAGAGCCTGTTGGGCTACAGTTCATAGGGTTGAACAGTTCCATGACTGAGCGCATGCGCACACACACACACACAGATTTTTTAGTAATCATGTATGGATGTGAGTTGAACCATAAAGAAGGCTGTGTACCAAGGAACTAATGCTTTTGAATTGTGCTGGAGAAGATTCTTAGTCCCTTGGGTAGCAAGGCAATCAAACCAGTCAATCCTAAAGAAAATCAACTTTGAATATTCATGATAAGGACTAATGCTGAAGCTCCAATACTTTGGCCACCTGATGCAAATAGCTGACTCATTGGAAAAGACCCTGATGCTGGGAAAGACTGAGGGTGATAGAGAATGAGATGGTTGGTAGGCATCACCGACTCAATAGACATGACTGAGCAAACTCAGTGAGATAATGAAGAACAAGGAAGCCGGGCATGCTTTAGTCATGGGGTTGCAAGGAATTGGACACAACTTAGCAATTGAACAACACTGCAGAAAAATAAATGAATGAGGTAAGATGTCTTATTTGATAACAAGTTACACGAAATTCAAATCATTGTTTCTTTCTATTCCTATTCAATTGATATAAGTATCTATAACCAGATTGCTTCAGAATTTAAACCCAGAGTACATTACTTAAGCCCTATGAACCTGAGTTGGGTAGAGAAAGCATTTTCATATAAAGTAGAAACAATCTGATATTACACTTTCTCTACATATGCACGATACTATTCATTTTTATATCTTTTGGTCGTCAGCATCCCTCCAAATGAAGACTCTCACGTGAATCTGGCAGATCAGGTTTGTTTGTTTGTTTGTTTGTTTTTTGTAAGTGACACATTTGGACAGTCATGACACATCATGACAGATGAGCCATATGATTTGAATTCTTGTCTATCAACGGTCAGTGACAGATGCCACAACTAAGTGATGGAGCTGGCAAAGATTTATATCAATCCATATGTTCTGATCTGACCCAGAACATCAAACAGATTGTTTTTACTCCCACTCTGACATTTAGCATATTACATATTTACCCTCTCTGCCATAGGCTTTTTCGTGTGCATATCCTTCATGTGATTCTCTATATCTTCTAGCAATTCTTTTTCTTCAGAAGTAAGATGAATATAATTATGCTCATCTCCCATATCCAAAGCTATCTCCAGAGGATATAACAGGATTATGGTAGTAACTCTGTAAACGGTGCAGTTAAACATGGAATCTAAAATAGTATGCAGATATGCAGAGCTAGAGAAATAATTTTCATGATTACTTTTTAGTAGAAGAGATTCACCTTGGAAAACATTTATTTAGGCACAATTGACATACAATACACTAAATATATTTGAGCTGTTACATTTGATGAGTTTTAGCATATGTATATACCTATGGAATTATCACAAAAATGAAGAGCATTGAACATATCAATCACCTTAAAAGTTCCTTCTTATTCCTTTGTAACCCCTCCTCCCTTCCTTCTTAACATTCCAAGCAACCATTGATCTCTTTTTCTAGTATATAGGATTATTATATTTTAAAATAATTTTATAAAAAAAGGAATCATAAATTGTTTACCTTTTTTAAATCTGGCTTCTTTCTTTTAGCCTAATTATTTTGATACCCATCTATGTCATTATAATATCAGTAGTTCATTTCTTATTGAAGATTTTTATTCTACTGTATTTCTAGTTCACTATTATTTATTCATTCATCTGCTGATGGACATTTGTGCTATTTCCATTTTCTAAATATTCCAGATAAAACTTGTGTGAACACAAGTCCATATTTTGGTAAGGATATATGCCATAACTTCTCTTGGGTAAATTCCTATGAGTAGGATGGTTGGTGGAAATAATATAACTTTCTAAGAAAACCACTAAAATATTTCTGGTTTTCTTATAACTGATTTTGGTATTCTTTTTTTATGTTGGATATAATTGTTTCATCAGATAAATTATTGGCAAATAGTTTCTTCTAGGCTATGACTTTTCCATTATCTCAACAATGTTATTTTTAAAATATTTTTAAAATTTTGATAACAGCCAATTTGTCATTTTTAAATACAGATTATATTTCTTGTGTTATACCTAAGTAACTTTCACTAACCCTGGGAAACAAAAGATTTTCTCCTATGTTTTTGTTTCATACTTTCATAGACTTAGGTTTTATAGTTATATCTGTGATATATTTTGAGTTGAATTTTGTACATAGTATGACGTGGTGCTAGTGATAATCTGCTTGCCAATGAAAGAGACCCAAGAAACATGAATTCAAACCTTGGGTCTGGAAGATTCTGTGGAGTAGGAACTGGCATCCCACAATAGTATTCTTGCCTGGAAAATTCCATGGACAGAGGAACATGGCATGCTATAGTCTATGGGTCACAAAGGATCGGACATGATTTAGGGACTAAACCACAACACTGAATTGTCATTGTACCTTTGTTGAAAATCAGTCACTCTATAAACATTAGTCTATTTTTGAAGTTTTTTTCTGTTTTATATATCTTGCCATCTTAATTATTGTAGCATCATAATAAGTTTTGAAATTAGATTATATTAGATGATCACATAATTGTTTTCTACATAAATTTTGTATTTGGCTGGTAAATTTTACAATAAAAGCCCACTTGAATTTAACTGGGAATGCATGAATCTACAAATTAATTTGGTAAAATTATATTTTAGTATTAATTTTTCTCATCCATGAACATGGAATTTCTCAACATTTATTTAGGTCTTATTTAATTTATTCTAGTAATGTTTTATAGTATTTATTTTATAGGTCTTGAACATATTTTGCCAGATTTATTTCTAAGCATTTTTTAATTTTGTTGCTATGTTTTTAAATTGAGGTATAATTGATATATAGTATTATATTAGTTTCAGGCATACAACGTAATGATTCAATACTTGCAAATACAGAAAAATGATCATCATAATAAGTCCAGTTAACATCCATCACCATACATAGTTTCAAAAAATGTTTTTAACAAATAGTATCGCTCTTTAATTTCCAATTTTGCATTCTTCTCTAGAAATGTGACCGCTTTTTGTATATTGATCTTGTGTCTTGCAACTTTGGTTCAGTTCAGTTCAGTCGCGCAGTCGTGTCCGACTCTTTGCGACCCCATGAATCGCAGCACGCCAGGCCTCCCTGTCCATCACCAACTCCCTGAGCTCACTCAGACTCACGTCCATTGAGTCTGTGATGCCATCCAGCCATCTCATCCTCGGTCGTCCCTTTCTCCTCCTGCCCCCAATCCCTCCCAGCATCAGGGTCTTTTCCAATGAGTCAACTCTTCGCATAAGGTGCCCAAAGTACTGGAGCTTCAGTTTTAGCATCATTCCTTCCAAAGAAATCCCAGGGTTGATCTCCTTCAGAATGGACTGGTTGGATCTCCTTGCAGTCCAAGGGACTCTCAAGAGTCTTCTCCAACACCACAGTTCAAAAGCATCAATTCTTCGGCGCTCAGCCTTCTTCACAGTCCAACTCTCACATCCATACATGACACAGGAAAAACCATAGCCTTGACTAGACGGACCTTAGTCGGCAAAGTAATGTCTCTGCTTTTGAATATACTATCTAGGTTGGTCATAACTTTTCTTCCAAGGAGTAAGCGCCTTTTAATTTCATGGCTGCAGTCACCATCTGCAGTGATTTTGGAGCCCCAAAAAACAAAGTCTGACACTGTTTCTACTGTTTCCCCATCTNATCCATACATGACCACTGGAAAAACCATAGCCTTGACTAGACGGACCTTAGTCGGCAAAGTAATGTCTCTGCTTTTGAATATACTATCTAGGTTGGTCATAACTTTTCTTCCAAGGAGTAAGCGCCTTTTAATTTCATGGCTGCAGTCACCATCTGCAGTGATTTTAGAGCCCAAAAAAACAAAGTCTGACACTGTTTCTAATGTCGGTTAAATTGTATGTTGTTTTATTTTGTAGAATCCATCAGATTTTCTACATACATTAACTTATCAAATGTAAATTTAAAACAGTTGTACTTCTTCCTTATCCATTTGAAATATTTTATTTCCTTTATTATGCTGACAAAACCTCCAGTAAAAGAATGAATAGAAATGAAAATCAACATTCTTGTCTTGTTCCTGATTTTAGTGGAGGGGAAAAAAAAATCAATCATTCTCAGCTAAACCATTGTAGGTGTGTTTTGTTTTACTGTGTTTTGCAGGTGCCATTTGTTAGCCTGAAAAGAGCTTGTTTTTGTTTTTTTTTTGTTTGGTTTTCCTATTTGCAATTTGCTGAGCAGTTTTATTATTTGGGTTTTTTTTTTTTTTCAAATGTTTGTGTGTGTGTGTGGTGAGATGATAACTTAGCTTTCATTCTTTTCTTAATATGGGGATTTATTTATTTTGATTTTCAAATGTTAAGTCAGTGCTATATTCCTGTGATAACCCTTAAGTCACTGTTTTAGTAAGAGCTCTACAGAGAAACAGAACTGATCAAATATGCATAGTTCCATGTCTATACAGATCAATTTATACACCTGTATTGATCCTTTTATCTGCCGAGAAAGATAGAAAGGTTTTAAGGAATTTGTTTCTCATATGATTGAGAGACATGGCAAGTCTGAAATCCATAGCACAGCCTAGAAGTCTGGGAACTCAGGAAGGATTACTATTGTGCAGTTGTGAGGCAGGATTCTCTCAATACTGGGAAACCTCAGTTTTTATTTTTAAGGAATTCAAATTATTGGATAAGGCTCAAGAGCAATAGCAAGAGCAATTTCCTTTCCTTAGAATCAACTTATCATAAATGTTATTCACATCTGCCAAAATATTTCACAGTAGCATCGAAACTGTGTTTGATTGTATAATGACATCACAGCCTAGCTTGGTTCAAACACATTAAAATTAGTCATATAATTCTTATGTTGTTAGGTTTAGTAGTTTTTTATCAATGTCCATGAGTAATATTAGTATGAAATCTTCTCTTTTGCTTTATAATATCTTTTAAACTGCCTTTGGTGTTAAGGCATTGTTGGTTTCATAGACTGACTTATGAAGCACTCACTTTTATTGTTGTTCAATCACTAAGTTGTGCCCGAGTTTTTGCAATGCCATAGACTGAACTGTAGCATGCCATGCTCTTCTGTCCTCCATTATCTGTGGAGTTTGCTCAAATTCACGTCCAGTGAGTCAGCAATGCTATTTAACCATCTCATCCTCTGCCACCCTCTTTTCCCTTTGCCTTCAATCTCTCCCAGCATCAGGATCTTTTCCAATGAGTTAGTTCTTCACATCAGGTGGCCAAATGATTGCAGTTTCAGCTTCAGTACTAGTCCTTCCAACAAATATTCAGGGTTGATTTCCTTTAGGGTTGACTGGTTTAATCTTTTTATAATCCAGTGGACTCTCAAAGGTCTTCTCCAGCACCACAGTTTGAAACCATCAGTTTTTTGGTGTTCAACATTCTTTTTTTTTAATATAAATTTATTTATTTTAATTGGAGGTTAATTACTTTACAATATTGTATTGGTTTTGCCATACATCTACATGCATCTGCCATAGGTATACGCATGTTCCCCATCCTGAACCCCCCTCCCTCCTCCCTCCCAGTATCATCCCTCTGGGTTGTCCCAGTGCACCAGCCCCAAGCATCCAGTATTATGCATCAAACCTGGACTGGCAATTCATTTCATATATGATATTATACATGTTTCAATGCCATTCTTTTATAGCCCAGATCTCACATCTGTACCTCACTACTGAAGAAACGTAGCTTTGACTATATGACTTTGTCAGCAAAGTGATGTCTCTGCTTTTTAATATACTGTCTAGGTTGTCACAGCTTTCCTTCAATGGAGCAAGTATCTTTTAATTTCATGACTGCAGTCACCATCTGCAATGATTTTGAAGCCCAAGAAAAGAAAATCTGTCACTGCTTCCACTTTCCCTCCCTTCTATTTGCTATGAAGTGATGGGAACAAATGTCATGATCTTCGTTTCTTCAGTGTTGAGTTTCAAGCCAGCTTTCCCTCTCCTCTTTTATCTTCATCAAGAGGCTCTTCAGTTCCTTCACTTTCTGCCATTATTGTGGCATCATCTGCATATCTGAGGTTGCTGATATTTCTCCCAGTAATCTTGATTCCATCTTGTGATATATTCAGCTTGGCATTTTGCATGGTGTGCTCTGCATAGAAGTTAAATAAACAAGGTGAAGTGGCATTAGTAGTAAAGAACCTGCCTGCCAATGCAGGAGATATAAGACACACAGTTTCAATCCCTGGGTTGCAAAGATCCCCTTGAGGAAGGCATGGCAACCCACTCCAGTATTCTTGCCTGGGGAATCTCATAGAGAGAGGAGCCTGGCAGGCTATGGTCCATAGGGTTGCCAAGAGTAAGACATGACTGGAGCAACTTAGCATGCACACATGCATGACAGTATACAGCCTTATCACATTCCTCTCCCAATTTGAAACCAGTCACTTGTTTCATGTCCAGTTCTAACTGATGCTTCTTGACCCTCACACAGCTTTCTCAGGAAACAGATAAGGTGGTCTGGTACTCCCATCTATTTAAGAATTTTCCACAGTTTGCTATGATTCACATAAGATTTATTGCACAAATTTTATTATTTGTTCCTCAAATATTTTGTAGAATTCACCAGTGAAACTATCTTTGTCTGGAGTACTCTTTGTGGGAATTTTTTGCTTATTTTCTTTTTTTTTTTTTTTTTTACCAATATTCAATTTTAAGAATAGTTATAGGACAATTTGAAGTGAAGTGAAGTCGCTCAGTCGTGTCCGACTCTTTGCATCCCATGGACTGTAGCCTTCCAGGCTCCTCTGTCCATGGGATTTTCCAGGCAAGAGTACTGGAGTGGATTGCCATTTCCTTAGACCATTTATACTTGAGTAAGATTTCAAAGAATTTGCCCATTTTACCTAAGGAGCTGAACCAGTATAAATTTGTTGAGATTGAGCTTTTATTTTTTATATTTCCATATTCTATAGTGACGCTTCTATATAATTCCAGATGTTATTAATTTATATCTTCATTCATTTTTCACTGGTCAATATGAAAGGAAGTTTCTAAATTTTATTAATCTTCTCAAACAACCACCTTTGGGTTTTTTGTATTTTCTTTATTGTTTCTCTGGGTTCTTTTTAAATGATTTTGGCTTTCATGTTTTTCTTCTGCTTTGATTCACACATTTGATGTCATTGATAGCCTTTTGTTTCTCATAGGCTACAAATTTCCAACTAAATGCTGCTTTAGTTCTATCACACAACTTTGTGTCTTATATTTTCATTTTTATTGAATACAGATACTTCCTATTTTCCTTTATGAATTCATCTCTGAACAACAGTTTACATACAAGTAAGTTATTTAGTTTACAAATGTATGATAATTTTCAGAAATATTTTGTTAATATTTCTAATTTAATTCCATTGTGAACAGAGAATATATTTTCTATGAATTGAATCCTTTGAACTGTACTGAGACTTTTGTTATGTGTCAGAATATATTCTCTCTCAACTAATGTCCCACGTGTACTAGAGAAAATATTCACTCTAATGTTGTTGTACAAAGTATTTATAAATTTTAATTAGATCAAGTTTGCTGAAATTATTACTCACATTTTCTATATAATTATTTTCTGTCTACTTATTTTATCGGTTGTTTAGAGATGATATTAAAATTTTATAATGCATTTTTTTTGCCTGTTTATTTCTCCTTTCAGCTCTATAATGTTTTGCTTCATGCATTTGAAGGTCTATGATTAACTGCATAAGTATCAAGGATTTGTATGCTTTCTTGATAACATAACACTTTTCAACAATGAAATGACTTCCTTTATCTCACAATATCCTTTATTCCAAAATTTATCTTGTTTGATAATATAGCCATTTAAGTTTTCTTTCTATTAGTGTTAGCGTATACCACTTTCCAGGGCTTACCTCATAGCTCAGTTGGTAAAGAATCCGCCTGCAATGGAGGAGACCCCCAGTTCAATTTCTGGGTCTGGAAGATCTGCTGGAGAAGGGATACACTGCCCATTCCAGGATTCTTGGATTTCCTTTGTGGCTCAACTGGTAAAGAATCTGTCTGCAATGAGGGAGACCTGGATTCAATCCCTGGCTTGGGAAGATCCCCTGGAGAAGGGAAAGGCTACCCATTCCAGTGTCCCGGCCTGGAGAATTCCATGGACTGCATAGTCCGTGGGGTCACAAAGAGTTGGACACGACTGAGCAACTTTCAGTTTCACTTTCTATACCATTTCCCATTATTTTATTTTTTAATCTATTTGTGTCTTTATGTTAAAACTATATTCCAGGGCAAACAGTATTAACTTGGATTTTATTTCTTTAATCAATCAAACAATCTCTAACTCTTAATTACATTTAAACTGATAATCAATGTGGCTAGTTTGAACTTATCATTTAACTGTATGTTTTATATTTCTAAATCTCTCTTTGGTTTCTTTCTCTTTTTGTGCCTTTTTTTAGATGAGTCTTTTATTGGTCTGATTTATTTCCTGTTAATCTACTAACTATAATTCTGGCTTTCTTAATGTATTTATTCTTTTTAATTGAGTTGAGTCTTTGTTGCTACATGTGGGCTTTCTCTAGTTGTGGCGAGTTGGGGCTCCTCTTTGTTGCAGTGTGCAGGCTTCTCATTGCAGTGGCTTCTCTTGTTGTGGACTGCAGACTCTACAGATATGAGCTTCACTTGTTGTAGCATTCAGGCTTAGAAGTTGTAGTGCACAGGCTTAGTTTTTCCATGGCATGTGGAATCATTTCATGTTTCCTGCATTGGCAGGTGTATTCTTATCCACTGTACCACCAGGGAAGTCCATACAATTCTTTTTTTTTTTTTTTTTACTTTAATAGTTTCTTTACAGTTTAATGTGCATCATTATCTTTGCAAACTAAAAAGTGAAAGTTAGTCATGGGTCTCTTGCATTTCAGGTAGATTCTATATCATCTGAACCACCAGGGAAGCCCACCTTTTCAGAGTGAATCTATCAAATAATATTGTATAAACTCACATATAGTTAAGAATTGTGCAATAATACACTTCTGTGTTGCACCTTTTTGTCTTTATGCTATTGCTGTCAGTAGCATAACAGCATGATATTTTTATACATACATTATAAAATTCAAGCCCACTGCAATTTTTTGTTTAAATAGCTCATTATACTTTAAAGACTAAAAATTATTACATAATTATCCATTTAAGCTATTAGTTACTTACTCTCATGTTTTGTTCTTTTTTTTTTAATCTGGTGACAGATTCTCTGTGTATGCATGACTAGCTTTCATATGTTTTGAAGTGTAGATTCATTGGTTATATAAAGTTTCAGCTTTTCTACATTTGAAAATCTTGTCATTTTGCCTTCATTAAAAAGACATTTTTTGCTAACTATAGAATTATTGGTTTAAAATTATTCTTATTTGTTTTTAACTCTCTAAAATGTAGTTACCATCCTCTTTAATTGCTTTTTTTGAGCTCTTTCTTTTTATATATCAAAAAAATGAACTTATAATTTCCAAAAGACATTTTTTTGCTAACTATAGAATTATTGGTTTAAAATTATTCTTATTTGTTTTTAACTCTCTAAAATGCAGTTACCATCCTCTTTAATTGCTTTTTTTTTTGAGCTCTTTCTTTTTATATATCAAAAAAATGAACTTATAATTTCCAATCTAAAATATAAAGAGTTTGGATCCTCACAAAAACAAAAAATAGCTGGCATCTTCACAAAAACAACAACAAAAAAAGCTGACAAATGAAAAAATAACAACTCTTTTTAGATACACTAGAGAATTAAGGTCACAGAATGAATGACTCAAAATTTTCAAGATAGGCAGATATAGAGAACACATTTAGCTAACAGCAGAAACTACTGTTGGAACCAGCATCAAGTAAGGATACTTAAAGGGTAGTTGACTAATTGCTGGAGACTGAATATAAACTAGTTTGAGAAATAACATTTTACAGCGGCCTGACCTTGGGGGCATTCCCATACATTTATGACTTTTACCTCAAACATGTTGTTGTTGATGTCCTGTCATGTCCGACTCCTGTGACCCCATGGGCTGCCACCTACCTGGCTTCCCTAACCTTTACCGTCTCCCAGAGCTTGCTCAAAGTCAGGTCCATTGAGTCAGTGATGTCATCCAACCATCTTGTCCTCGGTCATCCCCTTCTCCTCCTACCTTCAATCCTTCCCAGCATCATGGTCTTTTACGTCCAATAGTTCCAATAGACTCTGTAAAGATTGGCAGAAAATTACCTTCTGCTTTCAGCTGGAAGAATGGAAAACTAGCTTTTGAAATAAGCCTACACATTTCTGTATTCCTTAATAAGTGCTTGCCTACAAGGGAAACTTTGATTAAACCTAACCAATGTGGAGGAATGGAAATATCCAAGTCCAGCTGCTTCCAGTGTTCTTGTCTTATCTAAGGAGTGCAATAGGGCTCCTGAATAATAACAGGTATTTATAGCTAGAAGAATCTCAAGACTCAGATTCTATGAAGTCCCTGAAAGTGCTAGTCATTCAGTCATGTCCAACTTTGAGACGTCATGGACTGTATCTCACCAGGCTCTTCTGTCCATGATATTCTTCAGGCAAGAATACTGCCTAAGTGGGTTGCCATTCCCTTCTCCAGGGAATCTTCCCAACCCAGAGATTGAACCTGAAACTGAAAGTGAAGTCGCTCAGTCATGTCCGACTCTTTGGCACCCTGTGAACCATACCCCACCAGGCTCCTCCATCCATGGGATTCTCCAGGCAAGAATACTGGAGTGGGTTGCCATTTCCTTCTCCAGGGGATCTTCCCGACCCAGGGATCAAACCCAGGTCTCCCGCATTGCAGGCAGACGCTTTAGCCTACCTGGGTCTCCCTCATTATAGGCGATTCTTTACCATCTGAGACACCAGGGAAGCCCATGAAGTCCCTAAGGAAACAAAGATGGCAGGGGAAACAAAAACTAGGTCACCAGAGAAAACTTCAGCTCTGACACTTATAGTTACAGTGAACAATAATTAGAGTTTATCTCCCAGACAGATAAACATAAAAACACACAATAAAGATCTATTTACCTTGTTTCCTTTTACCTGCTATATCACTTCTGGCTTTCAGCAACAACAAAATTACCAAGTCAAGATAAAAGGCAGAAATATAATCTGAAGATACAAGGAATACCTCAGAACCATAGCTAGATAGTACAGAGATTTTGAAATTAATGGAACAAGAACTTAAAATAATTACAATATGCTAAATGTTCTAATGTAAAAAGTGGATAATATGCAAGAATGTATGGATAATATAAGTGGAAAGATGCAAACTTGAACAGAGTATCATTAAAAAAATTAAAAACAATGTAGCAGAAATGAAGAATAACTTTGATGGGCTCACTAGTAAACTGGTTACAGTCAGGGAAAGAAACAGTGAACTTAAAGATATAACAATAGGAAATTCCCAAAGTGAAATGTAAAGAAAAAAAAAAAAAAAAAGGAATGGAAAAGATAGAACAGAGTATCTAGGAATGCCAGAATATACAAATGGTGAAATATACAAATGATGGAAATACAGAAAAGGAAGAAAAATAAAAAGAAATATTTAAAGTAATACTGGCTAAGAACTTTCTAAAATTTTTGACAGATACAAAGCCAAGATGCTCCAAGAACATCAAGATAAATACTAAAAAATCTACATCTAAGCATTTTAAAGTCAAACTTCAGAATGTCAGAGACAAAGAAAATATTTAAAGAATCCAGGATGAGGACAGGAGAAATAAATATCTTACCTATACATAAACAAGAATAAGAATTATGTCAGGTTTCTCTTCAGGCACTATTCAAGCAAGAAGAGAGTGGAGTGAAATATTAGAATGTGAAAAGAAAAAATAATCTTAGAAACCTAGATTTAGCAATAACCATTCAGAATTGAGAAAGAATAAAGGTAAAATAAAATATTTTAAAATTTTCTTATTCATAAATGTTCATAGATAATAGTTTTTCAAAACAATAATTGCAATAATACTTCAGATGATTATAGAGTTGCTGATGGACAGGGAGGCCTGGCATGCTATGATTCATGGGGTCGCAAAGAGTCAGACATGATTGAGCGACTGAACTGAACTGAACTGATAACTTATGATTAAGTGAAATATATGACAATGATATTATAAGGGATGGGTGGAAGAAAGTTGAAAAAAGATCCCTAAACTAATCATGAAGTGGCACAGTTTTATTTGAAAATGGACTTGAATTAGCTGTAAATGTATATTGCAAACTGTAGGACAACAAGTAATAAAATTTTAAGAGAAGTATAAAGAGTATGCTAAGAGAAGTGAGAAATCCAAATCACGTAAAATGATCAATTGAAAACAGAGAATGCAGGAAAAAAAAATGAGAAACAACAATAACACACTCAAAGACAGCAATGAATAAAAAAGTAATAACAAATATGATAAATATTAAGGCAACTTTATCAATAATCATTTTTAAAATAAACAGTCTTAATATGCATATAAAGACTATCAGACTGGATTAACAAAACAAGATAAAAAATGTGTGTGTTGTCTACAAGAAGCCTACTTTAATTTTAAACAGTGACAAAAAATGTACTGTATTAACACTAATAAAAAGAAATCAGGAATAGCTGTATTAATTTCAGACAAAGCAGATTTTAGTGTAAGAAAAAATATCAGATAAACAGAGGGCATCACATAAAGATCAAGGGGTCAATTCTTCAAGTAGACATACAATTTTTAATGTGTGTGCACACAGAAACTGTACATCAAAATGAGTGAGGAAAAAAAGCTGATAGAACTGAAAGGAGAAATAGACAAATCCACTATTATAGTTGGAGACTTTAAGCCCTAAAATCAGTAACTGACAGGTCAAGGAGCAGAAAATCATTAACTATATAGCTGAAATGAACAGCATCATCAATTAACTGAATCTAACATTGAAGATGAAACTCCAAAACTCTGGCCACCTGATGCGAATAACTGACTTATTGGAAAAGACCCTGATGCTGGGAAAGAATGAAGACAGGAGGAGAAGGGGATGACAGAGAACAAGATGGTTGGATGGCATCATCGACTTAATGGACATGAGTTTGAGTAAATTCCGGGAGTTGGTGATGGACAGGGAAGCCTGGCGTGCTGCAGTCCACGGAGTTGCAAAGAGTCAGACACAACTGAGTGACTGAACCCAACTGACAGTTATAAAATACTTCACTTCACAACATCAAAATACATAATGTTCTTAAACTCACATAAAATATTCCCCCAAATAGACCACAACCTGAATAATTAAGCATATCTTGGCATATTTAAAAGAGTAAAAATTATATAAAGTGTATTGTCAGATGACAACAGAATTAAAAATCTATAACAGAATGAGGCTTGAAAATCCCAAAATACTTGATTATGAAACATCATACATTGGTGTAATGCATGCATAAAGGAGGAAGTACCAAAGAAAACTTAAAAAGTTTTTTTTTTTAAATGAAAATACAAATTTTCAAACTTTGTGTGATACAGGAAAAGTAGACAAATAAATTCATAAGATTAAGTGCTTATATCATAAAAGATGAAAATATAAAATAAATAATCTAAACTTCACATTTAAAAATCTGAAAATATAGAGCAAATTGAATCTAAAGTAAGCAAAAGCAAGATAAATAAATAAATAAAGAGGATAAAAACAGAAGACACAAATTCTCAGAAATGAAACCAATGCCAGCACAAATCATCTCCTGGTCATTGAAACATAATTGAGGGATATTATAAAACAAAAACAAACAAACAAAAAAACACAAAACTCCCTGTCCCAAATTTGATACATTAGATAAGATGGACCAGTTCTTTGAAAGATATGACCCAATAGAATGGACACAAGAAGAAATAGATAATTCAAATAAGCCTATAGTTATTAAAGAAATTGAAGTAGCAAGGAATTACCCTCCAAATACAAAACAACTGGGTCCAAACTGTTTCTCTCTGGTAGAAACAAAACAGTTAAAGAACAATATCAATTCTCTAAAATCTTGCCCAGAAAACAGAAGCAGAGGGAATACTTTATAACATGTTCCACAAAAACAGAATTACTCTAGGATCAAATCCAAATAAGGAAAATTACTAAGGAAGATTACAGGAAACCACCTTTCATTATTCATAGGTATAAGCCTCCTCAATAAAATATTAGCAACTGAATCTAACAATATATAGAAAATATTATTACTGTGTCCAAGTGGAATTCATTTCAGATATGCAAGATTGGATTAACTTTTGAAAATTGGTTTATGTAACCCATCACAAAAATAGGCTAAATATGAAAAATTACACGATGATATCAATGATGCAGAGAAAGCCTTTGACAAATCAAATTATTTTCTCATGATAAAATCTTCAGTAAATCAGGAACAGAAGTTCTTCAACTAGATAAATAGCATCTACAAAAAAAAAATAGTACTAACATCATACTTCAGGGTAAGAAACTAGTCTAATTCCACCTATAATCCTATTTTATTTCAACAAGTCATGAAAATAAAAGACACAGAGACTTGGAAGAAAGAAATGAATCTATCTTTCTTCACAGATGAGATAATTGTTTATGTAAAAATATTAGAAAGAATTCACACACAACACACACACACACAAAACAACACCTCCTGGAACTAACAAGCTGTTGAAGCAGAGTTGCAGAATATAAGGTCAATATATAAAAGTCAACTTGTTTCTTATATAACAGCAATGAGCAGTCGAATTTGGAATTAAAAACACAACACTGTTTAGAGTAGCAATAACAAAAATCATTGAAATAGATATAACTCTAACAATGGATGTACACAGCACAGATATGTATGAGGAAAACTGCAAAAGTCTGATGAAATAAATAAAAGATTTAAATAAACGGAAAGGCAGTCCATGATCATGGATACAGATACATTGTTAGAAGTCTATTCTTCCTAACTTGACCTATACATCCAATACAATCCCAATCAAAATCCTATCAAGTTATTTTATGGATATTAATAAACTAATTCCCAAGCTTATATGGAAAAGCAAAAATTTAGAAAAACCTAGATGATAATAGACACACTAGACAGACTCCATAAATTCAGGACTCACTACGAAGCTACAGTGAACAAGTCAAAGACAACGGTTAAAGAATAGACTAATAGATAAGTGAAACAGAATGGGGGGCCCAGTAATAGAATCACACAATATAATGATCTTATATTTGATTAAAAAAAAAAAAAAGGCAATTCTATGGAAAAAAGTTCAGTTCAGTTCAGTAGCTAAGTTGTGTCCAACTCTTTGCTACCCCAAGAATCACAGCACGCCAGGCCTCCCTGTCCAGCACCAACTCCTGGAGTTCACTCAGACTCAAGTCCATTGAGTCCGTGATGCCATCCAGCCATCTCATCCTCTGTAATCCCCTTCTCCTCCTGCCCCCAACCCCTCCCAGCATCAGAGTCTTTTCCAGTGAGTCAACTTTTCACATGAGGTGGCCAAAGTACTGGAGCTTCAGTTTTAGCATCATTCCTTCCAAAGAAATCCCAGGGTTGATCTCCTTCAGAATGGACTGGTTGGATCTCCTTGCAGTCCAAGGGACTCTCAAGAGTCTTCTCTAACACCACAGTTCAAAAGCATCAATTCTTTGCGCTCAGCTTTCTTCACAGTCCAACTCTCACATCCATACATGACCACAGGAAAAACCATAGCCTTGACTAGAAGGACCTTAGTCGGCAAAGTAATGTCTCTGCTTTTGAATATGTTATCTAGGTTGGTCATAACTTTTCTTCCAAGGAGTAAGCATCTTTTAATTTCATGGCTGCAATCACCATCTGCAGTGATTTTGAAGCCCAAAAATATAAAGTCTGAAACTGTTTCCACTGTTTCCCCATCTATTTCCCATGAAGTGATGGGACCAGATGCCAAGGTTAGTACTATAATAATAATAACCTCATTAAGACTAAACAATTATCTCTGCTTTTGAATATGCTATCTAGGTTGGTCATAACTTTTCTTCCAAGGAGTAAGCATCTTTTAATTTCATGGCTACAATCACCATCTGCAGTGATTTTGAAGCCCAAAAATATAAAGTCTGAAACTGTTTCCACTGTTTCCCCATCTATTTCCCATGAAGTGATGGGACCAGATGCCAAAGTTAGTACTATAATAATAATAACCTCATTAAGACTAAACAATTATAAATTATTGATTCAAAATTTAACAAGATACCCAAGAAAACTACTTAAATATTGATCTGCCTCTTCTAGTAAGAAAAAATACATACTTTGAATATATTTCCATTACAACATTATGCTTGAGATATGGTGATGGTACTTTTTACTCTTGTGAGGTAACTTGCCATCTAAGTTTTATGATAGCAAAATTGACCCAGTCTGGCATATTTGCCACTATACCAATAAATTGAATTTGCTAGAAGTAGTCCTTTAATGCATATTAATCCCTCCTGGGCTATAATCTTGCAATTGAATTATCTTCTGGTTGATGTATATTTGCACACAAATGGCTCACTCAGTAGACAGGTAACAGAGAACTCAGAGCATCTGGCATTAAGTATAGTGCTATATTAAAATAAATGCATTTTAATTCTATATGCATTTTCACTCAGTATAAGTAATCTAAAATAATAATAATACTATGCATTGCATCCTATGTTTCAGATATTTTGTTCACAGTTATCATATATTTTCATATTTAGTATAGAAAAACACCATGCGGCAGATACCATTATCAGAATTTTGTGAGTTAGAACTCTAACCTAATGTAGGTTAAGCTCCAAAGTCCCACAGGAACTATTAAGAATAAGCAGAGGAGCAAGAATTTTAACATAGATTATTATTTTCATAGTTGATGCTCATAATCACATACTACTATAATCAGTGAAAACTGTACTGAAAAAAAGGTTATTAAAACAAGTGCATGTTCATCATATTAGTTATTTTCACAATAATTCTGCATAATAAGACATCTACCAAATTTCATGACATAGAACAACAAACATTTCACTTATGAGTTTGAGGGTCAACTGGCATATTACTGCTTTAACAAAAGTTAAAGTTTGCTAGGGCTTCCCTGGTGGCACAGATGGTAAAGATTTTGCCTGCAATTCAGGAGACTCGGGTTCGATCTGTGTTGAGAGAATTCCCTGGAGAAAGGAATGGCAACCCACTTCAGTATTCTTGCCTGGTGAATTCCATGATCAGAGGAGCCTGGGACCTACAGTACATGGGATTGCAAAGAATCAGACACGACTAAGCGACTAACACAATTTTGCTAGGTTTTAAATTTCATTTTATATCACAATCTGCTTTACTACCCTCATTAGACTAGACCTAACTTGAAGCCTTTTCTTCTTATCACTTCAATTCAGTTCAGTTGCTCAGTCGTGTCCAACTCTTTGAGACCCCATGAATCACAGCACACCAGGCCTCCCTGTCCATCACCAACTCCTGGAGTTCACTCAGACTCATGTCCATAGAATCAGTGATGCCATCCAGCCATCTCATCCTCTGTCGTCCCCTTCTCCTCCTGCCCCCAATCCCTCCCAGCATCAGAGTCTTTTCCAATGAGTCAACTCTTCTCATGAGGTGGCCAAAGTACTGCAGTTTCAGCTTTAGTATCATTCCTTCCAAAGAAATCCCAGGGCTAATCTCCTTCAGAATGGACTGGTTGGATATCCCTGCAGTCCAAAGGACTCTCAAAAGTCTCCTCCAACACCACAGTTCAAAAGCATCAATTCTTTGGTGCTCAGCTTTCTTCACAGTCCAACATTCTTTGGGATTGAAATAAAAACTGACCTTTTCCAGTCCTGTGGCCACTGTTGAGTTTTCCAAATTTGCTGGCAAATTGAGTGCAGCACTTTCACAGCATCATCTTTCAGGATTTGAAATAGCTCAATTGGAATTCTGTCACTTCCACTAGCTTTGTTCATAGTGCTGCTTTCTAAGGCCCACTTGACTTCACATTCCAGGATGTCTGGCTCTAGATGAGTGATCACACCATCATGATTATCCAGGTCTTGAAGATCTTTTTGTACAGTTCTGTGTATTCTTGCCACCTCTTCTTAATGTCTTCTGCTTCTGTTAAGTCCAGACCATTTCTGTCCTTTATTGAGCCCATCTTTGTATGAAATGTTCCCTTGGTATCTCTAATTTTTTTGAAACACAAATAGCTTAAAAACGTAAGGCTAGCTGTGCAGCCTTTTGAAGCTTCTGTTTATTTTCCATAACATTGGCTAAAGTAAGTTATTGGCAAAACCCAAAATCAAAAGCAAAGGAACGTGTACATTCTATTGTGATCATCTAGAAAGAGATGGGTTTCCCAGGTGGCTTCATGGTAAAAAATCCACCTGACAGTTTTGGAGGTGCAAGAGACTCCATTTCAATCCCTGGGTCAGGAAGATCCCCTGGAGAAGGAAATGACAACCCACTCCAATATTCTTGCCTGGAAAATCACATGGACTGAGGAACATCGTATGCTACACTCCATGGGGTTGCATGGACTGAGCAACTAACACAACAACAGCAGAACAAGATGAATATTTGCTATGTGTGTGCATTACTGCTTAGTTACTCAGACATGTCTGACTCTTTACGAC